>UCOM01000545.1:0-74322 GCA_900474385.1 Ormyrus pomaceus | reverse complement strand
GCTTTAGAACAGAACAAAATATGTGTTTATATATATATATATATATATATATATATTGATAAAGATACATCCTGACGCACGCGCTCTCGGATCGCAGCGGCGGGATCAAGCGGTGGCGTCGACGGGTTGCTTATGTGTCTCTCTAATACACAGAGGTGTTTGTGGACGCCGGCAACAAAAAACAGAATACGGAGGAGAGAGGAGACAGATTAAACAAAACTGAGAGGACTGTAACGAAAAGACTGATGATGAGGGGGATGTATAACGAAAAAGAAAGTAATACAAAGCCGGGGAGAGGAGGCGGCGGCGGCGGCGGCGGCGGCGGCTGCTGCTGCTGGCTGACGAGTGGAGGTGGGACTGTGCACTGTGCCACTCACACGATTCGAATAACTTTAGTGCTCGTTTTTTCAATGTCTTATCTCTCTCTCTCTCTCTCTCTCTCTCTCTCTCTCTCTCTTTCGGACGCGGAGGCTGAGTTTCCAGCCTCGTCGCCGCGGAGGAGACTGCAAACGCGCCTCGCACTTGTGAATCGGCACTGCAGTCAAACGCAGTCAAACTCATAAACGCAGATATACATCGCTCTCAGCTGGGAATGGAGGATGGGATCGTCGGAGAAGCGGCCTCTCTTTGGCGAGAACTAGAGCATAGAGTGGAGAGAGAGAGAGAGTAGAGAGAGAGAAAGAGAGAAAGAAAAGAGAAGAAAAAGAAAGAGAGAGAGAGAGAGAGAGAGAAGAGAGAGAGAGGCGCTTCCCCAGCTACGGGCAGGGGTCGGGTGGCGGGACGGGTACCTGGACTGGGCAAATCGCCGGCGGCTTGTTCTTGCTCTTGGTCGGTGGGCTCGGCGGCGGGCGGCTCGGGCGACTCGGCGAGCTCCTCCTCGGGGCTGGCGGTCCTCGGCCTGCGGCGTCGGCGTCGTCGTCGTCGTCTGCGGCGCCTCGGCCGGTCCTGCTCATCCTGGGCCGCGGCGGCGTCGTCGTCGCTGCTGCAGCAGCTCGAGGAGGGCGAGCAGGAGGGCCGGGGGGAGGGACTGCGAGGACCGGGACTGTGCCTCGGGGAGGGTGTCGAGGGGGTGGAAGCGCCGCACCAGTGCGCCTGGTAGCACGAGTACATCGAGCTGGAGTCGCTCGAGGCTCGGCCCTCGCAGGCGCCCTGCGAGCTCGAGGATGATTTCTTTTCGTGGTGATGGTGATGATGCTGATGATGCTGATGCTGCTGGGAGGAGGATTGGGAGGTATGGTGGTGCTGGTGATGCCTCGGCTCGTTCGTATGATGATGATGGTGGTGGTGGTGGTGATGCTCGTGGGGGTGGTGGTGGCGTTGTTGCTGACCTAGGCAGGCTGTCGGCTCGGGGGTGTCGGACCTGTCCGAGGCGTGATCCCTCCAGTGCCGCCCGGAGGACTGCTCCCTGCAGGTGGGCCTGTACGACGGGGTCACCGGCGTGTTGGGCGGGGTGTCCGGACCACCCCCCTCGGGACTCTCCGCATCACCGTCCACCGACGTCTGACCTATCCATTTACAGCCCACAGTCCCACTTGTCTAGTCTCTCGTGCGCTTATTGTGCGTCTCTCTCGCTCAACTCTAGGTTTTTTATTGCGTCCTACGCCAAAAGCCTAACGACAACGCCGACGACAACTCAACGAAAACAAACGAGGGGGGCACAAATGGGGGGGCGGGGGGGGGGAGAGAAAGAGGCGCAAGGCCGCAGGGCTGGACTGCCAACAAAGCAACGAAAAATCAAACTCAAACAGCGCAAATCAAAAGATAACGAAGAACCAAAATGGTTTATATAATAATACGTGAGGCCGACCGGCGGGGGCTAACAATAAAGTGGTTGGGGCGGGGGAGAGGATAAACGAAACCTAGGCGACTAATGTCGGAGCTTGGCGTGACCACAGTAACCCAAGCAACTCCTTGCGCTGTCCACTCATTCCGCGGCCGCGCGCATCACAACTCTGCTATCGTCAAAGTAGCACATTGCACCTATGCCACGTTCGATCTATCTCTCGTTTTTTTTTTTTTCCTTCGGATAGCCAGTGCACGTGTATGAGCGTTTGTTAGTCAAAAAACAATGAGTTGGGGGACAGGGAGAAGGGGGTTAATGTGGTCAAAAATAAAAAAGAGAAAGCAAGCAAAGCAACAGCACAAATAAGATACGTTCAGGGGGTAGAGGGAACAAATCAGAAAATCATAAATATATCTCTCAACTGAAATAAAAGAAAGAAAAAATAAGCCACTACGTTTTACATCGATATATAAACGCGGCGTAACCCCGAGACTCTCTCGCTTCTTCAATTATTCCTTCGGTCGTACGCCGCGTCAGTTTCTTTTTCTTTTTTTTTTTTTTGTCTGACGGAATATCAATAATATCTCTTTCTACGGGAGCCGTGAGAACTTGGCCTGCGAATGCACGCGACTTCCAGAGTCCTCCTCCGAGCGTTAGTCATTTGAATCATCATTACACATAGTTCCTCGCAGTTTTCAATCGCTTGCGTTCCAGCCTCCAAAGAAATTATGTACTTCCGCCGATCATAAGTAACGACGACTCGGTGTAACGTTATTGAATTAAAGCCTGGCGAGCCTGATTCGCTGCGCCTCGTCGAAACTCCGGCGTTTTCAATGTCGAAATAAAAAGCACAGCCTCTGCGAAATCTTACGCGCCGAGTGTCTCTCGTTCGAGCGCAGAGGGATATATATCCGGTGGGGGAGGTCCGCTCCTGGATTGATTTTGCCGACGGAACATTTTATGTACGCAAACTCGGAGCAAGCGCCCGTTCGTGGCTCGCGGCTGATTGCACTTTTCGTTTCATCCTTGTTAATGGCCATCGATCGGCTTTTTTATCACTGGCTAAATTTATGGGTTGATGTAAATGCACTCGAGATAATGATTTGTTTACGGTGCTTTTGATTCTGATGAAACCTTGGGGTGGTTGATGCTTATGTTTGGAAACTGGAACTCGCTTATTGAATATTTACAATCTTTTGTGCTATACTTTTAGAATCTTGTGGAAATAAATATTAAATAAACGGATTAAAACGGAATAAACTCACATCTAAGGAGATCGAATTATTTTCTTTCTTAAAAATCAAAGTTTTATTTACGATTCAAATTACTAACAAAGTCGCAAGTAATTAGCACCCATTTAAGGATCGAAAAATAACTAAAGTATTCAAAAATATTTTACGTATTAACATTAGTTACATCTTATCAGTCATATTCCCGGAATATTTTTCAACATTAATACTGATTTTTAATTTATGAGCCGACAAAGAAAATCAATAGAACTGAAGGTCGTGTCCAGTTTGAATTTAGGTCAGTAGTAAAGAATTTCATGGATTTCATACATTTGTTACTTTTTTTATTGGCTTATTAGTTAGTTAAACAGGCTTAAATTAGTGAAAGTGAATTTTCTATCCTTTAGTGTTAATCAGCATTGCAGGCAAAATTTTCAGGGTGAAATCAAAGATTAATTTTTTAATCATTCAAAGGCTATTTATTAGGGGTGTCAAGAAAGGAAAATGAGGGTACATGAAATAAGTAGCCCAACTATTGAACGCATTACCAACAAATCAATGAAAAATTTATAAAGGAAAATAATTCCAATTAGTGTATTTGTTTTGTGTTGTGTTTAGTATTCTCTGGTGTCGATCACTATAGTCGATCGATAGAGTTTTATTGCTGGGACACCATACACTAGGAATCAATTTTTAGTATTGATCGAGAAAGTTCAAGAAAAACAAAGTTTGAAAGTTAGAACTGTGTCTTGTAAGAGATAAAGTTTTCAGTGTAATGTACTAATAAAAATAGGTTTACTGCAAAACTAATTTTACTTCAACTTTCTCAAGCAGATTTTTACTTTTGAGCAGTTCAAACATACAGACAGATAAAAAAGTAGGTCAATTTGAAAAAAAGCACTATAGTATGAAAGGGTCTACTCACTGTTATTGGCCATCAGATTTTCATGCAGCTTATCTCTTTGGTCTTCCAAGACCTCCCCCAGGTATGTTGCCACTTTACGAGTCACTTGCTCAACGTATGTGTCGAGCTTACCAAGGTCATCCGACAGACCCACCAGCTGATCCAGGGTACCAACCTTCAGGTCTGGGATGTGAAACTTGTAGTTGACTGACAGAGAGTTTTGTTTCGAAGTTAGGTTGTTCATGGTTTCCCATGTTTGTTGACAGGTTTTATCACCTGGGGCGGAAATCAACCAGTACTCCGTCATCTTAGCTTTCAAATATTATGCTTTGTCGACTCTGAAACAACAAAATATTTTAATATTAGACTATTAGATTTTATTACAACTTTCTCAAAATTAAACAAAAATGCATGCCCATTTACAAATCTACAAATTTAAAAAAGGAGTATATTGATTTATTCTACAAGATTTAAATTGTTACTCTTCTAATAAAATCCTAAAAGAAAGATGTGTCAAATGTACTGAAGGTCACGTATATACACATGTTAACTGGATTAAACTGATAGTACACTGTAGTCGAATCATTCTTTAATCATGAATTAAAAGCAAGTTCTTAAAGTTTAAAAAAACAAGTAAGTCAGCTATCGATCAATCTGAAAGCTTGGATCCACAGTAAACAACCACCTGCTCTGAGAGCTTTCATGGCAAGAGGACTGCAGCAGTCCAACTGGCACTGAAGTCTTATCGCCGTCGCAGACTCGGGCAGCCTTATAGATGGCTTACCATACGCCGCGTTCTTCCAGCAAAGCTCGCTGGGCCGATTATTAGCTTACAGACAGTGGCACAGAGAAGAAAAAGAAACGACAGAAGGAAGAAGGCGGCGGGGGGGTGTGGCGCGAGCCGCCCGCTTATTCCTCGTGAATGATTACGTAAGCGCGTATGTTTTCCACGTGACTACAATGAGAAAAGTCGAGAGAGACAGAGAGAGAAAGAGAAGAAGCGAGAGAGAGAGAGAGAGCGCGCGCGCGCCGAGCGTTCGAGCCCTGATCGATGTCTGGAAAACGAGAGCAGCGGCGCCCCGAGGATGGCGTCCTTGAAATTATAAGCGCGCCCGCCCGTCTGGCTGCGGCTACTGCTGCCCGCGACGCGCCCGAAAATCAATATCGAATCGCGCGCGCGCGACTCCATTTTACACGTCCGAGATTCGCCTCTCTCGTTAGCGCACATAAATACAGACGCCGAGAGCTGCGCCAAAAGCTTCCGCGCTTGAAATAAGCTGAATTCGGAGGCTCCCAACGAAATTCGGCAGCGAAAGCTAAGGGAGAGTAGATGAGCGTACCTGAAGCTCAAAGCTGAGGACGAGTCACTGTTAGGAGGGAAAGGGCGACGAGCAGTAGGCGAGTTCTTCAAAGGATGTGGACCTTGACGACGACGACGACGACGACGACGAGCGAGTAGCAACTTAGTTTCTCGGATACGAAAACATCGTACCCTTAGCTCTCGGGTCGGGCTGCTCTGATCCGCGGACTTGTCGCGTAGTCTCCCGTTCGCACACTCACGTGACAAGAGTGCTGCTGTCTTGCGACCCACCCGACAACTAATGCCACTCAGCAGCCAAAACAGCTGACTGCCACACGTCGCGCTTACCAACTTACTTGGTGCAATTTTTCCAGAAAATTATAGTACTCTCAGTGTTAGAAACATTAGAATTTCGTTCAAAAATCAGTTTTTAATATTTTTTTTTTCAAAATTCTTAGATGTTCTTGTAACAGTCCATTACCGAATAGATAATAAATTATATCGTTAAAAACTGTTTCAATTTAAATTTTATATATTTAGAAAGAAAATGTACTCACATTGATTACTCATTAATTTTAAAATCAACGTGAATACATTATAAGTAAAAATATACTTTTTGTTTTAAATAAAGAACAGGCACGTTTCATTTACTGGGGTGGATATCGAAAGTAGGTCGTTTTCGATTCCGATTCCTTGACCCTTAGAGAGATTCTCATCTAGATAAAACCTAACCCGCGATCATGGGTACAACGTAGTTACATAATTGTTGATAATATTTAAATAACATCTAGATAACATCTAGATATTCAGGCAGTTTTTAAATTCTTATAAGCCAAAATCGAAACGACCTACGTCCCATGTCCATTGTCCATCCCTGTAAATCAAACCTACCTCGCTATCCTTAAAGGAATTGCATTCATTCCGGGTATCTAGGGGGGTTCAGTATTCCAAATATTTAATTTTCTGACTCTATAGATTTTCATCTACATAAAACCTTACGTCGTGACCAAACCTAGCAACCTAAAGATGGATCAACGCGGTGATATAGGTGCAAGCTTGCTAACATCTAAATAACATTATCCAGTATAATGCGTTGTTTCAAAATTAGTAAAAAAATAAAAACATTTGTAACAAGACAAAACAAAATGTAGAAGTTCATTTTTGGGTTTGATTTTGTTTTCGATTAGAAATTTAAAACATTTAACCTATCATCATTGTACAAATTATCTATTATCTATAAATATAATTTAAGAAGCAACTTTTTTTTCTACTTGCTGCGTAGAATTAAATTTCAAAAATTTCCCGCGCTTAGATCAATCACCAATTTAGCCAACATATTAGCAGAAAATCAGCAGGTTCACAAACTCAAGCTAAAGTAGTTTGTGTGACTTTCGTTCACGTGCATTGCACGCTATAGATCCTTGCGTGGTGCCGCCTACACACACAAGGATAGCCATCATGGATCCAAAACCTGGTAGTAGTGGTAGTTCACAGTTCGCAGTACGAACTGCGTATGTATGTAATCTATCAGATAGAAGCGAAGAAGACTGCTGGTTAGCGAGTTGCGAACACTGCGTGTGTCGACGACGACGACGACGAGAGAGCGCCCATCTCTGCGTGTGCAGAGAGAGAGCAGTTTTGCTCCGTTCTGATCGGCTCGTTTGGCCGAAACGTAAATGGGATTAGGAAAGAACGTCGACACTGCCGATAGTCCGATGTTCGATTTTAATCCAATCGAGCTCTGATTCGACGTCGTAGGGCCACCTCCTATAAAGTGAGAGCTGCCGAAGAAGGTGAACATCGCGACGGAGTAGAGGTTTCACATATTCCGACTGGTGTAAGGAATCTCAATGGAGACCGAATCGCTGGAAGTCGAAGACGGAGAAATCGTCGACGAGGAGGTAAGCTTTTTATTTGACAGGATCTGAACATAACCTTGTTCTCTGCACTTGCTTTCGTCTTAAACGAATCTAGTACTAAAAATTAACGTTTTACTTGTTAATTGTATTCTAAGAGGTTATTAGATTTGTTTAGCACATTTAATAGAACATTCTCTGATTGGTACTTTTCATCTTCAACTGTAAAATTTGAAAGATTTTTTTTTTTTTTTTATTTTATTATTTTAGTGGGCAAGTTAGCCCTTTACAGGAAAAAGATTTTTAATGAACTTACCTTTTACATTCATACTTTTATACAAAAACAGTAATATATCAATTGAACTGTAATTTCTTTTCAGCCCGTTGATGTTTTTGAGACATATAATGTTCTTCAACGTCCTCCCGCTCATGTGCCCCCTGTATCAGAAACTAAAGTTCTAAATTGCACCGATGAATCGGATGTATCAGAATCATCAGGTAGTGACTCCGATTCAGATGCAGGACCTGCAGTAGGAAAAATAAGAAGAGTGACCAATTGTAAAATTGGCAGGAAAAAAAAAAATGTAGTTAAATCTATTGCACAGTGGGAACCATCATCTAATAAATATGCTGTTTGGTGTGCCCAATTGCAAGAAGTGTCATTAACAGAGGATTTGGAGTCTTGTGAAGTAACCAGAAGATTAAACAAAGATCGGAGTGTCGAAAGTTATGATTATATGCTAGGAAGTGCCCTTGCTCATAAAAAATATAGAGATAATAACACATCTGATGAAGATCAGGAGGCAGCATCAAGAGTGACAAGAAAAAGAACATTTGGTGATAGACGTAATGCTAGATTAAGTTTAAGAAAAAGAAGAAATCATGAAGAAGATCCAAAAGGATCTGCTAGAATAATACCAGAGTTGAAAGTAACAACTGAATCTTCCGTTGATGATGTAGCAACCGATATTACAGAAAAATTATCCGAGAAAAAAGATGTTCTTATAAGTACGTACTATTGTAAAACTTTTTTCATTTAACTTAATAAATATAAATACCAAATTTTATTTAATCTTTAAAATAATTTTAATGATTTGTAGAAAGGGTAGTGGAAATTCTAGGAAAAGAAAAGGCTATTAATTTGTTTGAAAAAACAAGACAGATCGAAGAGGAAGGTGGTATGCTGATTATGAATGGTTCTAGAAGAAGAACTGCAGGTGGAGTTTACCTTCACCTTATTAAAACTGATGATCACATTCCACAACCAAAAATTCGAGAAATATTTGATAGAGACAAAAGAGAAGCTACAGAGAAGAAAAAAGAACCAGAAAATACCAATAGAATGCAACAGTCACAAGAACTTATGAAACTTTTTGAGAGTAAGTTGATCAACATTATTATGAAATAAAAATCATATAAAATTACTAATGAATTTAACATTAAAATTATTAATAAATTAATTAATGTTAGATGGCTCAAATAAGGATTTACCAGCTTTACTAACACGGGCAGAGCTTTCCACGCGGCAAATAGCAGAAGAAGCAAGATTAAGAAGAGGTGAAGGAATGGATAGAATCCCAATTGATTCAGATAGAACGGTTTCCAATCCACCACCAAGTCCTGTAACTGATGATCCAGATCACTCTGAACCAACTAATCCAACTCGTTCAAGGCATATTCAAGAGTATGGAGATGATTTCCTTGATATTGGAGTAGAAGTAGATATGGAGGTGTTTTAAGTTAATTGTCCAAATTAATTTTTTTATGAATTTCAAAGCACCTAAATATTTGAATACCGTTTTATTTAATATCATAATTAAAAAGTAAAGTTTGTTTACTTTATAAGTTAATATTAACTTTGATTCTTTTAAAACGTTACATATGTATAACTTGAACTCCATATGTAATTGTAAATATGTGCGTGCTGATACAAAACTCAACCCACTCACTTTGTACAGACCTTTGCAAATATTTATGTACAATTTCATAAAAAAAAATTACGTAAAATTAAAATTCAATAGCCATAATGAAACAATCAATTATAAGATAAAGATCGAATCTTGTCAAACAATTCGCACCTCAATTAAATCATTGTACATTATTACATTAAGAATAATTTTATACTTTAACTAGATTTGATAGAAACCTTGTCATTTTTATAATATTCTTGTTATTAGAAACCGAAATTTTCATGAAATAACATGTTGAAGTGTGATAAAAGTACCAGTGGTATAATACAGTTTAGTCCTAGGAGAAATCAATAACTTTCGTAAGTTTGTATAACATTAAGTATCTAAATTTAATTAATGAAGTACTTTATTTTCTGATTTGGATTGTATTTTTAAAAATGCAATTTCAAAATGATGCTACCACTGAATGTGTTAGCACTGTTACTTTTATCTTACTATATACTATATATTTGCTTTCAAACAAGATTTTTATAGAAAATTTATTTTAGTAAACATTTGTAAAATCTTTACTAATAAGTAAAACTACTAGCGTAAAATTTTTTCAAAATGAGAGTGTAACAATAAAAATTTTCCTCTAAAACAGTTGAAAAAATTTACACGCATGCGATGAAAGAAGTTTTACGTGTATATTAGACATTTAATGTTGTAAACAGCGTTTTTCTACAATATAAGCCTATTGTAAGACTGCATTCTATTGCAACAATTTATAATTAATGCGAACGCATCTAATGTATCTAATATTTCATTATAGCGAGAAACAATTTGCATCATGCTAAAATAAAATGGTAAATTTGTAAATTATATCGTTGAAGTTGAAAATTGTAAGAAAAAATTGAAGCCATCATTTTTTAAATATAAATTTTAGATATTTTCTTGTTTATTATCGGCTATTTACACTTTATAAACAACTTTGTACAAAAACGTTATATACAAGAAAAAATTATGCCATTTTTTCTATCAGATGTAGCAAATATTCACATCGTTCCTTTACCTGAAATGAAAATGAAATGAACGAACGTAATAAAAAACTTGTAAATCAAGTATAATATAAATAAAAATTCGTAATTACCTGCTCAATAGTTCGATTTTTTAAAAGTAAACTTATTTTGTGAAAAGATTTTTCAGAGTAATCTTTTTGAACATTTTCTAAAAGTATTTTATCTTCTTGCATTGTCCAAGGAATATTTTCGGCAGGTGTATCGCTTTCTTCATTTATGCTACTGCTGGAGCTACTAGATTCATCTAATTTTTCAACGCTTGTAGAAGAAACATTTATCTTTTCTGGACTAATAATCGTATCGTCTTCGTGGCTATCGGTGCTGGCTTCTCCAAATTTATTATTAACTAAATAAAATATAGCAATAAAAAGTTAATTATGGTTACGTAAAATTAAATACAAATTTTAGTTAAGTTTTCACTTACAGAAATCCGATTCCATGTAGTCTTTGTTTGTATTATTCTCAGTACTTTCCTCGTATTCTGATTGATCTGTAGCAATACAAAATTCATTTTGATCGTCATCAGTCTTTTGTTCAGACTTATTTTCTTTTTTTTCAGTCTTTTTTTCTCGTTTATTTTTTAAGGCAGAAGATTGTGTTTTGGCTAATTTTTTAGGATCAATTGTTTTAGATGGCGATTTTGAGCCTCTTTTAGGTTTAGATGTCGACTTATCATTTTCTTCGTTGTCCTTCACAGGTGAGACTTTAACAGAGCAAGATTTTGCATTTGAATCTTCAGATAAAGAATCACGCTTTATGGATTTTCGTCTTTTTCTTGGAGGTGGACACGGAACAAATTTTTCAGCTGTTTTTAAAGATACTCGTGAAATATTTTCCAATTTTTCATCATCTGCACCAGGAAATGTTATTTTTGCAGGTCTTAAGCCTTCTGATGTTTGCAAATAAATTCTTCCATTTAAAAACTGAAACATCAAAGTTAGTTTTAGTTTTTTATTTTTATATTTTTTCGAACTAAAATTGTAGATATAAATATTAAAAATTTTACAATTTGCCAAACGTTTCTCTTATTCTTTTATAATATTGAAAATTTGATTATTTTTAATATTTAAGAAATAATTTAAAAAACTACTTCATGCAATACATATATTCTATTTTTTGTAAGTGAAATTTTTTTCTTTGAAAGAATAGATAATATCATACATACTCTCGTTCCACAAGAGGCGCAATGTTCACTCATTCCTTTCAATTTTGGATCATCTGTTAAACTGTGACAATCACATTTGCAGCTATCACCTCCATAAGGGTCTTCTTGAGGGGTTGATACTGGCAATTCGACATTTTCAAATAATTCAGGAGCATCAGCTTCATATTCTTTGACTTTATCATGTGGACCCACCGGACATGTTAAATTTTCAAACATATTAGCAGCAAATAAACTAAACATAAAAATTAATTATTAAAACGACTAATCAAATAAAAAATTATATATTCTAAAATATTCAACATTTCATAAGCAATTGAAAATACCTGTCTGGTGGTTTCCCACTTGGTAAAATTTGCAAAAACATATCCATAATCAAAGGATGTCCTTTAAGAACTACTCCCATAATATTTTGAGCATTTTCTATTGTTATGTAAGGATCTGAAGCCATTTGTGTCATGGCCTGCATTACTTTTGCAATTCTAGAAGGCTGTTTTGCAAAATACAGTTGGGTTACATTAACAAACTGTTTCATTTTTAGCATCATTGTGTGCTCTACTGATTTATCAATAAGTGCAGCCTGACAGGGTGTTAAAAATAAAAGGAAATCCGAACAAAGGTCTGGATATTCACGTAATTTTTCACAAACTTCTTTATAAAGATCAATAGATAATTTGTCTTTGTCTAATTTAAATTCTTTTACAGTTTGTGAATCTGCGTAATCAGGTGAAGTTTCACTCGAAAAACAGTCTTCATTTAAAATTTGATTTGGGTTTTCTAATTTTTCACTATAATCCAAGAAAATTTTTAACATGGTTTTGAATAAGTCTGGATCTTTTGATTCAAGTTTGACATGTATTTTCTGTATAAAAGAAGCAGCAAATTCTACAAAATAGATAAATATGTAAAAAATAAATAATTTGAAATATAAAAAATAACTTAGAAAGCAATATTTACTAGTAGCTCGTTCATCTTCATTTATATTATTTTCTGCCTCTAAAAATCGTTTTAAATTGTCCAGTTCTCTAGCTTGTTTAGTTTTTTTTCGAGTAGCCGGCATCTTTTTGATTGTCGTACTAGCCAACATAAGTTCAGCGATTTCATCTTCATTATCCTAAAATAAACAATTTATAAATAAATTTTTATTTTTTTTTTTTAAATTATTAGATTACTTACACCTTTAGAAAAAGATGAAGTATCATCATCATTGCCTTCACTTGTATTACTATTAGACGTCGATTCTTTAGGAGAAAGTGTTTGAGTTATTGATTTCATATTTTGCGCACTTTTAATTTTGGCTAAACGTGGAGTCGTCATTCTTAATCGAGTTGGCCTGGATTCCTCTTCATCTGTTTCACACATTTTTTGACTCTCGGCAGATTCAGCATCGGATTCCGTTTCGTTTGTTTTAGACTGTGAAACTTTAATTTTTATGGGAGTGTTTTTTGGCGAAGCATTGCTAGATTCATCTTTCTGGGGTGTCATTAATGTAGGCATGTTTCTTAACATATTAACGATTGGATTTCTAAGCTCATGATCTTTATGTGGTATCATTTCACTATGTGAAGTCGAAAAGAAGTTTTCATTGTCTTCATTAATTATTTGTTTAATTGAGGGTCTCGACAGTAATACAAAGTCTTCAATATCATCACATTTTAACTACAGAAACGTAAATAATTGAATTTTAAACTTAGGAAAAACAAAATGATGTTTACAAATAAAGCTGTTTACAAATATACTTTACATGATCTATAAATGATCGCCAAAGGGCCGGTAGGAGTTCTTTCGATTGATTTCTTGGAGATATTAATTCATATTTCTTTAAAACGCAATGTTTTACTTTTGGAGCACTTCCTGTTTGAAAATATTGCTGTTAAAAAGGAAAACATGTTAATTTTTTTTGTAAAAAAGTAGAAAATAATTATTATTCAAACAAATTTTCAATAATTTATAAAATACCAAGATATATTAAAGGATTTGTAGTTTATTCCATTATTTCTTACCTTAATAGGATTAGATTTTTTACTAAATTTACAATTGTGTATATGATGACGCAGTGATGACCAATCTTTAGTTGGTAAAAGATACTTTTGAATTTCCTTGATAGCATCTGCGAGTACGTGACAATCTTTCGCAAATTTTTTTGATAACGATTTAATGTATGGTATGAATTGCTCTAATCCAAGAGCAATGAGACTGTACATTAAGAGATACATTAAATATAATTTACCTACGAATATTATATGATAATTATAAATAATAAAATATTACTTTTCTTCTGATGGCAAATATGAAGAGGATTTATTTCCTGTTATAGAGGCTGGCATTGTATCTGGTAATAACTCAGGATGCATCAGTGCTTTACTTTCAGCCATTAACTTTATCATTTCAGGATGAAATTTCAATCTATACTTCCTTTTCTGATTAAAAAATTGTTTTTCTAATTTTGTTTCAGTTTCTAAATGTTCAAAATATTCTTGTGAAAAATTTTCATCATTTAGTTTTAATTCCCAATCATGAACTAGTTTTAAAGCATCAAAAAGATTTACAGCTATGAATTCTGAATTAGGTGTATTACTTAGGGTGCTGAAAGTATAAAAAATGTTACAAAAAATAAATAAATATATAGAAATATTCTATTTATTTTGGTACAACCTTAAGCTATGTAAGTTGCTTTTAGAAATTTTAGAAAGATGATCCCATTTAGGATGTTTGTAAGTCATAATAAATTGTTGCACCATTAATTGCACGTGCTGAGAAATTTGAACAGATAATAAATGCCTCTGGCTGCTATTAACAATTTCCGGTAGCTCAGGTTCAGCTAATACTGGTAGGAGATCAACCATGGGATTAACCTTAGAAAAAAATTAAAAGTTATAAAGAAGTTTATAAAAATATTGAAAATTTTTACTTTCTTATTTTTTTTTAAATATTTAATCTACCAAAGATGTATTTCCTAATGATGAAAATGAAGAATTAGGTGTTTTTTTCTTTTTAGATTCTTTCTGTTGTTGCTGCTTTTGTTCTTCCTCTAATTGTTGTTGTTTTGTATATTGATCTGCAAATTCGTCCAGCTCAGCTATTAATGTTTTTAATTCTTTCTTTGATATCTTGACTGCTTTATCTTCCCTTAGCTCTTCTTTATCCACTGCATAATATGTTAATAAATAATAATGTTAATAATGTTCATCACTGAATAATAATTTTAATAAATATAATTTTTTTCAAAATTATTTCTTATAATATTTTAGTTTTGTATACATACATAAGAGTTTATCCTCATCTTCCAATATATTATACTCTGGATCTGCTTCGGGATCATCTTCTACATTGACTTCTTTTTGAAGAGGTTGAGTGTATAATTCTTTCAAAAAGCCTATATATTCATCTTCTGGTTCCCAGTCATACATGTCAGTGGTAATATCTGGCGGTATAAAAGCTTGTTCTATTTGCTCTAATGGTGTTTCACTTAGACATAGTTTAGATCTAGTTCTATGTCCTATGCTTTCTTCCTCTGTAGGGACATGAGGAATTCTAAAAAAGTCAATGAAATATTTTTTAATATTAAATTTCATGTTTACAGAATATGTGTAAGACAATACATTAATATCAATATATTCAATCCAAATTTGTTTAAATTTTAACTTACAATTGAGGAATTTTAAAAATGCCTTCTACATCATATTGTACATTAGTATCCAGCGTATTTGGCTGTAGTTCTAAAGTAGTAACAGTATCACTAGGAGTTGCTGGAGTACATGGTTGAGAATCTAAATCACTTCCAACTAAATTATCAACATCTTTTTCATCATCACTTTGCTGATCTTGATCTGGACGATATTCTTCATCTGATGAATCTTCTGAAAATTCTTCTTGAATAAGTATTTGAACTTCAGATGTAGTTTTCTTTCCAGGTGTTAAGGGCCAAGGAATATCAGGTTGAGCCATGGCTAATTCTCTGGTTAAAAAAATAATACATGAATAAAATTAGAATTAAAAAAAATATTAAATTAAAAATATTTACTTTGCTTTTGCTCTGGTTAATTTAGGTTCAAAAATAAAATCATCTTTATTTAATCTTTTGTGAACCATTGCCATAACATGCTCGTTAGAAATGACATGTTTCAAAATATTTTTAACATTGGTGGCTGTTAAATTAGTCTTTGCTGCTTTTGCATCTAATTGCCTTTCAATCTCTTCTTCCATTTCATTAATGAAAGATGTGTCCTCAACTCCTTGCCTTCTTAATTTATTAGTATCATTAAAATTGTCTACCTCAGATACATCAATCTGAAGACCAGTGGTTTCAGAATCTGATGTAGCATTACTAGCGACATCATCTAATTCTAAATTAAACCTAAATGTCACATTGCTTGATTCTTGTGAATTCTCCATGATTTAGTTGGAAAGAGAATCTTCAGAAAGCCATTTGTTTTTTCTAGATAAAAAAAATAATAGTTTAAGATAAAGTTTTGATAATTTATTTAATTAAATGATTTCCATATAAAGTAAAGATTAATGGATATATTTATAAGTCTATTATATATATTAAGAAGTTAATAAAATGAATAAATTGACCAAATAAAATAAAACAATTGTAACTTAAATCAAACAAATAAGAAGGTTATGTACGTTAAATTTAGTATAATGGTTTATTCGACTTACTATACAAGTATATAATAAACTTTTTGACTAATTCTTCAATACTTACAAAAATCAAATGATCAAGTTAAATTATAATTACAAAATGTCACATCTTCATTTTTTTAGAAAAGAATCGAATACCGTTTTGACAGAACAGTTGCCGCCATCAACAAGCAACAGCCAACAACGAATAATTAGAATGTATTTTTTTAGTGACGTCACAAATACCAGACTAGAGACTATTTCGGAATTCCCTATGACCCTATATAAACTAAACCAAAACTAACTTATATTTAAATTTTATTCAAAAATTCATTTTAATTAAAACTTTTACAATGCAATTCAGAAACTCAATAAATCCTTTAAGAATTTTTAAAATTTACATAAATAATACTAATAATATATAATTTCAGAACTAAAAAAAGATTAAAATCAGAAAAAGAAAAAACTAGTTTTAGAATTAGTTTTCAGAATGGTCTAGATTAGGAATAGTCTTTCTTTGAAATCCAGAACGACTAGTTCTGAAAAATTTAATTTTTATCAAAACTTAATTGAAAATACTTGCAGTATTTTCCTTTAGGCGACACAGCGCGGTATAAGGATACAAATAAAGAAGACGCTATCAGGTCACCTTTTTTAGTTTTTTTCAACCTTGCAAATTACATCAGTCGAAGATGGGTTGATGTAAGAATTAGCTTTAGCTTTAGTTTTAGTTATTTTTAATTAATTTTAGTGTTAGCTAGTTTTATTAATTAAATTGATGTTAGAGATTATAAAGAAGAAATTAGTGGAGCCCCTGTTTGAGTTATTAAATGGTCCACAATTATTAAATGGTATTGTATTATAACATCGTTCTGCATGCAATCATAGGCCCATTAATTGCAAAGGTTTTAAAAAAATTAATTATTATATTTAAACCTTTCGGATAAGTTTATTAAAAGGTATTAAATGGTTTGCGATTGTCTTACTCCAAATAATTAAAATTCCTTAAAAATTCCTTTAGTTTAGAAACGTTTTCTAAATGTACTGTGTGTTAAATTGCCTCTCTCGTTTCTTAAAAACCTGACTCTTGAAAAATGCTTATAAGTAAATTTCCATCGGTAGAATAAATCGAATAAAGCTATATCGTGCGAGCGATTTTATTATAATTAAGAAGAGTTGTCGCGTGAATCGCTATATATAAGCATTAATCAATCGTAATTATATGGCACCTAATCAAAGCCTGCATCATGCCATCGCAAGTAAAGTACTCTAACGTACAACAGGAAATCAGAAAAGAACAAAGGGTACAAAGATTGTATTTCCATCTCTTTTTCCAATCAATGAAATCGTAAACGTCATTAGCGTTATCGGCATATACCGCAGCTTTAGCTCGGTCGGAAAATATCAACGGATGGCGTGAAAATTTTTATTTCCCGGAACACCGCAGGCGCGCGCAATTTCCCAGATTTTTTTTCCCCTTCCACGGTGGTAACGGTTATTAGCGTCCGACCTAATAAAAGGGCAGCCAAGCGACGATTCGACAACACTCTTGACTTGGACAACCAGAGGAATCCGGGATTGATTGTCGTGCCTGTGGATTCGGCCGTGCCTCGGTGACATCTCTGCTTTTGTATACGTGACGACCGAGAGGGAACGTTGACAATATGGCCATGAAAATTTCTCTGTTCTTGGTGGCGATCGTTGCTCTGGTATCGGCCCAAGACATTTCGATTATGCTGAGAAATAGGGCCCTCGTCAATAGGCAACTCGCTTGTATCATGGGAAGAGCGCAGTGCGACTTTATCGGCAAGCAAATAAAAGGTAATCATTTTTTTTTTTTTTTATTTCAAGAATTTGTTATTTCGCTTGGGGATAATTAAAATTCAATGTTTACAAAAAGTGATTACGAGCTTTTTGTTTATGTACAAATTAAATGTATTATCCGTAAATATTTAATGCGAAAGCGATGAGTATAATATATCCAATTAAAAATTATGTTTTAAAAATTTTACAATTTTTATAACTTTATCGAATAACTTTAAATTGATTTGATAAATAATTTGTTTATAAAAATAAAGAAAAAAATTCAAATTATAGTTTTTTATTTTAAGAAATATATATTGTATATTTTTAGATGTGAAATTCGGTTTTTTGCTTTATGATTTACTCAATAAGTTCTTCTGATTACGTCCGATGTTCTTTTGACTCTAATTGCTTGAATTTACTGATAAAGAACAAATTTCAGCGTTTTTTAACAACAATCGGTAAAATGATTGCGACTGTAAAATTGAAAAAATAAACTTTTCATAATTGATGGATCAGTTTCAATTTATTATGAAAATAACTCTTTCATTTCGTAAGTTATTTTTATTTCTAACATTCTTCAAATTAGACCTACGTCAGTACGTTTCATAATATTATGTGGTACATTCTGTCAGAAATTTTGTTTTGAGTACTATAGAAATTCAAATAATTAAAGTAATTGGGTATTGTAAAATGCGACATTGTTTGAATTCAACCTTGTACCTTTCAGTTAATAAAGTCACCTTTAAATTCTAATCTATTTAAATACCGTGATTCATTATAACCAACCTATTGAAAATAAAACTTAAAAAATATGAAAATTCTTTCAAAAAAAAGTATTGCTAAACTAATATATTGTAATGATCAACGGGCTTTATATTTCCGCAATTATATTGTATGTAATGTAAATATTTTTTTTGGATAATAAATTGAAATTAAAATTAAAATTGAAATGGGAATTACCAAATACAGGTTTAAAACACATTAAGTTTATCATTGTGTCGTGTTGGAAATCGTTTCCTAGCTTTCCTCTAATTTCAGCGCATTCTGCACGGAGTAAAAGTGTCTATTAAAAATTACAATAGTACATTTTAATTTGACGATAGACTGTAAAAATCTAAAAAATTACCATAGTTTCTAGTAAATTTTACAAGGTCAATGATAAATTTTCACATTTAAACTTGTAAAATTTACTAGAAACTATGGTAATTTTTTAGATTTTTTTGTCATCAAATTAAAATGTGCTATTGTAATTTTTATTCTAGAAAATTTTTCTCCGTGATATATGATGTAGCAAAATGATCGATAATAAAAATTTGGTTTTCTGTTTCCAGTGCTTATACCAGAAGTAATTCATAACAACTGCCGCCGCTGTACGCCTGCACAAGAACAAAATGCGAGGAAACTTGTAAAATTCATGCAAGAACAGTATCCGAGAGAGTGGAAAGCTATTTTGGAGAAGTACTAATATATGAACCGGGACGGCTGAATCTTTGCAGTATGACTACGAAAATGATTTGTTCATAATTGACAAATAGAATGACGCAAGCAAAAAAAACCACTTTTTTTTTAACTTCAATTTGAAATCACTGCACTAATCACCGGTAATCAGTTCGAGACGTTAAACGTCCACTCGTTGACGAGTAAGAGATTGAATTCCGTTTATTTTTATGACTTATGTGTAATTAATTATGATATGATGAGAAAATGTAAAAAAGAATATGACTTGTCTAATTTTGATAAAAAAGAAAATGTAAAAAAAATATTTGACTGATAATATAATAATATATAAAAAGAAAATGTAAAATAAATATCTGAATAAATATATAGTTTTCTTTTGGTATTTTTACATAATGTAATTTAATTTTATAAACTGCTTACTTTGAATTTGACTAAATTATCAATAAAAGGGTAAAAATTATTATAAAAATCTTGATGTTTTTCAAAAATATTTATTAGTTTTCAATTTTATACAATGTATTGAAAACATAGATTATCATTTGTACCCTAATGATTATGATTAATAAATACGGCATCATCGTGCAAAATCTGTAAAATCCAGTTTATCGCGTAAATTTCAAACGTAATACCGAATTTCACAAATCAAACATGTCCTTGTCGATTGGCCGTTAAACAAGTATCGGAAACTTCAAGACAACTCTGCCGAGAAAGCACATAAGAAACGAGAGTCAATGCTATATCGGCTTATTTACTTCGAAAATTTGGAAAAGGAAAGTCACCTGAGTCAGTCAACTTTATTTATCTATTCGTTATAACATGTATTGAAATAAATGTTATTAGTTAATTGGTTATTATGCTCAACTAATAATATTGCATGTTTTCGTAACATAAACAAATGTACAACGATTTTACAAGATTCTTTTATTTTAATTTACTAAAAAATAAGCGTAGTAACAATATATTTTATTTATATAATTATAAAAGTTTAATTATATTATCGTTATAAAATTGTTGCGTCCATCATCTAGTAAAATATTGGCATTAAAATTTATAAATAAAAAATAATTTATTTATATAAAAATTTGTTTTTACGAATCGACTTAAAAGCACTGAATTTTAGTGAACGGATGGTAATGCTGAGTATGCTAATTAAAATGATGCTGTACACTGTTCAAAACTATACGCCTCTATTAATCAGGTTTAGATAACAATCAAAATCTCTGAATCTGGTTTCTTCACGAGAACAGTTACATCTTACGGATTTATGTGCTTGATCAAACTACTTTCGATTAGATTTTTGATAAAGAAGATGTAATGCTACAAAAACGTTATTTCGTTACTTTTGATAAATGGCGCCCTAATAAGAAGCCGTGTATTTTTTCCCAGAAACATTTTCCATTCCACCTCTACGAACTTCAGTCCAGATAATAAATTCAATCAATTATACACTCTTTAAAATTCAGTCCGCGTTCACACCCTTCCCCAATCAAAATCAAATGATCAATTTGAATGCGCTCGACCGGCTGCAGAACAAAAGGCCTGCCATCAGAGATGTTTCCTCCTCGGCGCCGAATCGCTTTCTCCGTTTGCTCCGGTCGGCTCGCCGCGTTTCGTCATCGCACTTTGTACTTGCGTCCCATACGATTGTGTGCGCGTTTCACGGGTAAAAACGAGCTGCATTTCATACCCGTCAACTTATTCACTTAACCGAGCCGTCGACTGGAGCGAACAACGCGGGTATATGTAAATTGAGGCGCGTGCTCGATCTCGATTTCTCGTCGGACTGTTTGTGAGTACCTTTTTTTGGGACGCGATCCCATTTTCGGGATCGGTCGTCTCGATCGCAGAGTAAAGTGGACCATTACTGCCCTGTTTTTCTTGCGTTGCTTTGGATGGAAATGGAGCGAAGTAGATTGAACTTAAATGGTGTGCGTGAAAAAAGAAAATTGCTTTTGTGAATTGGATATAAGTGATTCATTTTTTAAATCAGTTTGCTTTTTCTGAAATTTTTAATTTTTCTTTTCGATTCGTAATTTTTTTTTTCGAACATAAACATTTCTGAGTATGAGATAATGTGCCGAACCTTTTAGAATACAAGAATCAGGTATTTAAATATTTGAGAACATACACGTTTTCCTCAACGTCTCTTAGAAATTTGTAAAATTGTTTTTACGAAAAGTAAACTTTATTTGACAACTTGAATTCATTTTTTTTTTGACAATCTTACCAAAATTTACTGGAAAATATTAATAGTTATTGATTTAAAAGTTTGAACGATATAGCTTTTAAAGATTCTTATTTCGCGATATTCATATACATTTACAAAGCATTCGAATTCTTCGAACCTCCTCGTCGTTTCTTTAGAATACAAATAGGCAGCTAATGTTCAATTGCTCATTGTCTAACTATAACAATTGTATATTGGCGAGCTCAATACGATCGAATGCATACTAATTCATTAAATTTCGCGAATATTTGTTGGCAGCAGAAAAATGTTTACGCACTTTTAAGCACGTACATCCTAAAAAATGAGATGTCCTTTTCATTGAATCCACCCGGTGCTGGATGTTTAATGCAAAGCGCGTAACTTTTTCAAATAAACTCGTAAAAGTGCTCTTCAATGATACAACCAAAACAACTGCTGAATGTACGGACATTGAAACGAAAATGAGTGCGATGCCTCCTTGCGAGGTTGACGACCTTCGCTTTTGAAAAACCTAATATATACTATTTACGAAAGACAGTGTCTTGAGTTTTCAGTGGAACCTTACTTTTTAAAAATCTAAAATATAGAATCGTTTGTAAAAAAAAAGAAAAAATATTTTTGCATGATATTAAATTAGTTTTGCATTCCAATCAGTAACGACATCATTATTCTTTAAATTATCTAGGATGCAATTAATTTCAAAAAGAAATTTATTCAATCTGCTGCATTAGTATTTTATTGAATCTTCTTATTAAATTTATAGTTCTTGTCATCCGCTCCAAAGGTTTAGTATAGACTACTCGCGGATTGAATAACAATGCTCGACACATAACTATTGAATAATACGCACTGCTCTGTGCCACGACAATAACAATCTTTCAAATAAACTTTTCGTTTTTTTAACGTTGAAGAAGATTTTTATCCGAAGTAAAAGAAATATATATCTCATTAATACTTGATGTACAATCAAAATCATAATTTTCATTAATCCAGATAAACAAGCGAATTTCGTACCAAAATCATACTCGTTCTCAATTTTATTTTAAAATCCTGACGTAAAGTGCGCAAAGAATCCAAAACCCGCTTCGAAGCCGTTCGCTTTGTTTCAATCTCGAACCTTTCGAAACCCGCCCAAAGAACCATCGTAGGTTTATCTCCTTCCTGCTCGCATCACCAAAGCAAAAGCAGTTACAGCTCGTCCATTAAGGTGCCCCTTGTACCCGGGAGTGGAAAAAAGTCTGTTTTCCACTCGGGAACGAAACCGCAGAGATCGTCCGTCTCGGCTTTGTGCGCGGCAAGTGTCTCTCCGCGGCGGCGTCGTACACCCATCGGGATGATGAAGTGGGTCGTAATGCATGTGCGACGCAACGACACGCCGCAAGTCAATTACGCCGAGGGAATATCAATGACTACGTCCGAAAGAAGTGCTCGCCCGGCGGGTATGCGGTCTCTCTCTCTCTCGAAATCGGCGAAGAAAAACTCGGAGAAGCATCCGAGAGACAGAGATAAAGAGAGCTTGGGCAAACTCAAGGGGGGACGTGTCGTCATGCGCCGATATTTGGAGGCGCCTCGCGCGAAAAAGCGCCGAGGGTCGCTTCTATTACGCGGCTCGGGGTCACTGTGTTACCGGTTTTCGAAATTTCAGCCGGGATTTCAGGGTACTTTGTAAACAGGTTCGGAGATTTCGCCGAGAGAACTCGGGGCTTCGGGTTCTATCGGTGCGCGAGGATGGAAATTTTAAAAAAAAACTGACTTTTCGATCGAAAGTCTAATGAAATTACTGGCTTTTTATATATACGTTTTATTGTGAATTGTTTATTGTTTTACGTTTTATTGGGTGAAAAAGCATTATGGTAAAATGGAGAATAGAGTCAAGGCGACAGTAATTCTGCGATTTGACCCACTTTAATGTAATAAAATTTGCAAGCACGTCGTGGAAACTCTATTTTATAAAACAATTGGCGATTTTCTTGGATAAAATTAGAACATTAGCGATGTAAATAAAGCCCGACTCTGTTTGAATAAAAACGTTACTATAGTCATTATTTTAGTCTCTGCCTTGTCAACACTAGCGGATCCTGTTTGATTTTGTCTCCTAATTTACGTTCTAAGAACTTTGAAATTTAGAGGATGCTTACGTTGAAAAAAAATATATATATCGAGCTTGTAAATTTTTCATTATTTGCATATAAATTAATAGAAAATATCGAATTTACGCGTAATTTATACATTAAATTTATTGTTGTTCTTGTTATTAAGTAGAAAGTTTACTTACATAACGTGCTCAGCATCGTATTATCACGACGCCTTCAGTACGGCATTACACATGTATATGCCATCTGAAAACCTTTCTTCTTTCGTTCGTCGAAGCTTAAAAAACAAGTTTTCAAACGAGTAGCAGTTTTTTTTTCCTTTTTACTCGACGACGGGTGGAAAGAAGAATAAATATTGTTAATCGCTTTATATATATTATTATTCAAAATCAAACCGCGCGAGAACATAAAATTTTAAATAAACATAAATAATTCCAGCCGTCACTTTAACTATAATTGCTTATACTTACAGCATTTCGAAATTACCTGCGTGACTAACCACTTATTTAAGATGTTTTTATTAAGTGACTATTGTAAATATTCACTGGAAAATTAACATTTTGAAACCATTGCGCGTCAGTAATGTAACACCCGTTCGTAAAATCGCCATTATAAATCCGCAGGTACTAATTTCAAAGGAAAATAAAAACTAAACAAAAGGAATTGCCTGGCGTCAACAAGCGGCGCCAAGCCTAATATTTAACCAATCGTTAGCACAACGAACTCCTCGGGGCAAAAAGGCCGCCGAGCAGCTCGTCTTTCACCTGGGATTTCCCCGAGCAGGCAATAACCCAGCAAAACCGCTATCAATCGGCTCCACGCGCCGGCAAAAATCAGGACGAATGAACGTCGGCGCGTCGAATCGGCCGGCTAAAAATCGTCGCCCCTTACGCAACGGCTCTCGGTTTTCCCGGCGGCGACCAGGAACCCCGCGACGATCCTTTCTTCTTCCGAGTGTACATTAGCTCTCTTTTTTCGAAGGAGTCGACGACGAAGACGACGACGACGACGAGGAGACCAGCTGCCCCTCCACCGCCGTCGCCTGCCCGTCCTCGGCTATAAAACACGGCCGGCGTCCGCGCTCCGAATCACTCTGCCGAGACCCGCGGACCAGTTCTCTCGTCCGTACATACCGATTTTTTTTTTTGTCGAGGAGAAGAGACACGCACGCACACCAGTCAGGATGAGGAACGTAGCCGTGCTCGCGTTCTGCTGTGTCGGCCTGCTCCTGGCGGTCGACGCCGCCGAGTATACCAACAAGTACGACGGTGTCGACGTCGACAGGATCCTGCAGAACGGCCGCGTGCTGGGAAATTACATCAAGTGCATGCTGGACGAGGGATCGTGCACCCCCGACGGTCGGGAGCTCAAGAGTGAGTGACTCCTTTTTTTTTAAGATAATTTTTGGGAATTAATAATTCATCGGGTACTTTTTTGTTTTTTTTATTTATCGGAGAATTTGAAATTAAAATAAATTAGTTTTATTCTTGAGCACCGAACAGTTTTGCACGGGATTTTAATTGCCTGTTATGAATAATGTCTGATGTGCGAATTGTAAATAGATACACTTGCGCGATTTGTAATTTAATTCGTTGATATTATAAATAATAATACACTTTAATTAATTTGCTTTTTTAGGTCATTGTAAAATGTTAATTTTCCCATCTGTATTGTAAATTTTTTTATAATTCGATGTTCACATAATACTTCACTTTTTTCATTGCAGATTGGCATAAGAATATATGATTATTATTTTTTCTTGCAGAAAAAATGTACAATAAAAATCTTTTCGATATTAACAAATTAGAAAGTAACTTTACGATTTGGAGTTAACAGAGTAGGCCGGTACGAATTTGAGTTTTCTACAGTTTCAAAAAAAAAGTTGCGATAAAAATACTTTCAATTTACTTTCCTTTTTTCATAAAATCATAAATTTTGTAACTTTCGTTTATGTTCAAACTTTCGATAGTACCGTTACACGGTTGAAACTAAAGAAAAGGTACTCAAATCTTTCTTATAGACATAAAAATATTAACTTTCTTCCCAAAGCGGCAGGTCAAGCATGTCTCGGCGAGCATAAAACGCGTAACAATTTTTTGCCGCAACCATCAATAACTTTTTATAAATAAATAATTCATTTCCGAACAATAAAAATTCTCATTAAAAACTTTTAAAACGAACGTTTCCAAAGTAATTTGAAAAAACGTTCGCTCTCCGCGATCCGATCGAAGCTATATCAATTTCTTCAAACATCACCGAGTGAAAACGTGCAGTATCAACACAAATCGCCTGACGCTTCCTGTAACGCGAAATGCGCGCGATGCATCGCTTTTTTTTTTTTCCTCGAGCACGGAGTTCAATACACTTTCTCTCTCTTTCTCGAGAAGCAGTCCTCGTCGCCGGCTGTACAGCACGTTGCGTAAGGCCACAATTTGAACTTTCACGTTCGACTTGCACCCGTGTATATATACGCATACGCTCGCTTGTTCTTGTGCGCATACGAGGCGCTTGAATAACCCGTTCGTTATCCTTTGGCGGGGAATGAAAAATTCATCGCCCACGCGACTCGGCTACTTGAGCGGAACGCACCAGGAAAAACCGGCGCGCGGAAAATAAATGATGGCTCGCCGTCCGAGCGACAAGTTGAGGGAAATTGGCCGTGTTTTGAAATTTAATTGCCGAGGAATGCCCCTCTTTTCCAGACAGATCTATAATTATAGAGATTGAGTTTGAGCGCTATAAATATGTAAATTCGCGAGATATGAATTGGAAATAAACGTAGTGATTTTAGCAAAAATTAAGATCATTAGTTGAGTAACTAAAACTTCGGATTTCCTCATATAAAATGCAAATTTTTTTCAAGTAAATTTACTTTTTAATTTGGGATTATTAATAAAATTATGCGTATACTGAAAAGTGACGAAAAATGTTTATAACTCACAATTCATTGAAATTTTTATTTGTTTTAGAAACTCTTCCCGACGCTCTTGCAACTGGATGCACAAAGTGCAACGAGAAGCAAAAGGTGACCGCTGAAAAAGTAATCAACCACTTGATGGCTAAGAGACCCAGCGATTGGGAGCGACTTCTCAAGAAATACGACCCCAAAGGCGAATTCAAGAAGCGCTTCGAAGCCCAGGGAAAGAAATTATAATTTAGAAGAAGTCATTTAAATTTATAAGATTTATAGTTACATTTTTTTTCTTTAAGTGAAAAATTTTTTATACACAGTGACGTTGTTTGTAGTCGGAATCAGTTAAAATTCATTACTCTCCACATCAAACTAAACATCATAATAGCACTTATTGTTTTAGTTAAAACTACATATGGTTCATGATTCCTAAATTAACATCATTCATACGTAGAAACACTCACGAAACTGTTATTCATTCCACACGTCGTTTCTTGACTAGAGATCCGAGCTGAAATGACAAAAAAGTTTCAGATTACCAAACTTACAATAAAAACAAAGACTGCTGAATTATTGTTACTTCAAATAAATAAGTAAATATTGTAATGTTTAAGTTAAATAAAACCGAATTTAAAGTATTAAATGTGTATTTATTGACATTTACTTACAAGATCCGAAATTGCTGGCAAATTATTTGTTTGATCAATAACAACAACTTCTTGCTCCCGAGTCTCTTTTGGTATTGTTTTCTTCATATTCCTATGTTGTGGGAATGTTGGCATCAACTTGGGATCACAAGCTGTAAAATAAGAATTAATAGTCATTTCATAGTTATCAAACAAAAGAAAAATTTATAAATCGTTCATTCTTACGAAGTGGTGCTTCTTTGAAATAACTGCTTTGTAAACATTCTTCAGCTGTAGCTCTTTTCTTTGGATCATACATGAACAGGAAATTCAATAATCTCAGTCCTGCTGCACTTAGCCAAGGGAATCTTTGTTTAAGATTGTTGTATGGTTGTTGTTTCAATGTAAAGTTTTGTAATGCAGGTAATGAATTAAATTCTGGCCAAATGGCTTCACTAGGTGTTCCTAGCAAGTCTACTATTAATTCTAATTGTTGGATTTCTGATCTTCCTGGTAATAAAGGCCTGTGCCCTAAAAGTTCTCCTGAAATAAATAATAATTCTGTGTTTACAAAAAATTAAATCCAAAAATTTTGAGAGTAGGTGAACTTAGAACTTATTAAGGGAGCAACCATCCCTGAACTTTTTAGATACTCTGTATATTAAAAGACTAAAATTGATTTAAGACAAAATTATTTTTAAAATAAAGTAAATAATTAATAACTGTATAATTTAAAATGGGAAAATGTGTGAAAAGTAGTATATGTATTCATAAGAATATTTAGTTACCTAAAATACATCCAGCTGCCCACATATCTACTGAAGTTGTTTGCGTTTTTGCCTGTAAAAGTAATTCTGGTGCTCTGTACCAAAGAGTAACAACTCTTGGTGTCATTGGCTTTAATGGTAATCCAAACCATCTAGCAAGTCCAAAATCTGCTATTTTTACACATCCTTTATCAGTCATAAGCAGATTAGATACTTTTAAATCTCTGTGTACTATAAAATTATGATGTAGATATCTTAAACCTTTCAAAACTTGTAGCATGATACATTTTACTTGACTTTCTGAAAAAGGTGCTTGCATATTGTCTAATAAACTAGCAAGATCTTGTTCGCAATATTCCATAGCTAAAAATATACTTTCTAAGCTTCTACCAACGACTACTTCTTTTAGATGTACAATATTTTCATGTCGGCATGTCAAAAGAACACTAATCTCTCTTAAACCGCTAACAGGAAGGCCATCTTTCTCATGTTCCATTCGAACTTTTTTTAAAGCTACTACTTTATCGCTCTTTGTGTCTCTTGCTCGATAAACAATACCATATGTACCTTCTCCTATACGATTAAGTTTTTCAAATTCAGAAACAAACCTACATTTGCCAAGCTGAAACAAAGTATCTTGGTTAAAAAAAAAGATTAATTACACAAACATACTAAAAATATATATTTACAATATCTTGTTCTGGAATTTCCATGGGTTTGCCAGTTAAAAATGATGTTAAAACCCCTTTTCGAGTAATAGGAGCTGTAGGATCAGGTCCAGCTTCAAGCCCCTTTTTCTCAGTATCAATCGTCTCCCCAGTCTTCTTCCTTGAATTCTCGTCTAAAAGTATATTTTTTTAAATTGTAACTTAAATATGTAAAATTGATTTATTTAGCAACAGTTCCTTGCTAAAACTAATATTTATAATACCAAATCGTGTTTATCTTAATTAAATTATAATATTTAGGAAACTTACCTTTAGTCATGTTTACAAAATCTATTTTGTAAATTTTTGAATTTTCTAATATCTTTTTTGTGCAGCTAATAATTACAATCAATTATGAGTAATTATTAATATAAAAATTACGTTAAAAATCAACCCCCAGCCCAATGATTGTTTCTTTTCACATAACCTAAACAACTGCAAATACCGGAATAATACAGCTAATACATGCGACGCCAACGTACAATACAATAATTGTAGAACTTCCATCGTCGAACACTTTCGTACATACCTACAATCAGTATCGCCAATATAAAAAGACATAGAAAATAAATTCTCCGCAAAAATTAATAAAAAAAAATTATTTTTATCGAAGAAATTGTAAAATTTTTTATAACAATATTCTCGGCAATAATTACAGTAAAATCATATAAACATTTTTTATTAGCATTATAAATTTTCTCTTTTATAAACTCTTTCTCTTTTATGAATGTTTTTTGTAAATACTTTCTATGATAAAATCAATAATATTCAATAAAATACTATATTTTTTTAAATTGAAATTTGAAAGTAGTTTTTTTGAAATTTATTTAAACGAATAGACTTGTTTTTTATTTTCCCTAAACCTGACAGACTTTCACCCTAGAATCTGGTAATATTGCTCCGATTTGGCGCGAAGAAACACGTTCTCATTCAGATCTACGTGTTAAAGGCGCGAGAAAATGTTCCTCCGCGTAAATATTTTTTACTGTAATAACTAAATTTTCAAAAATATTGTTGTAAATATGAAAATGGAATCCTTAGCGATTGAAGTTGTCACCGAAGAAATTGAAAAAATCTCAAAAGAAAATGGTTCTTGTGAAATTCGTACAGAAACGGTAACTGAAGCACTTGTTGCTATTTCCTCTAAGGAATCATTTCTTACGAAAGAAAAATCTGCTGACAGTGACGTTTTAACGTATAACGATGACGATTTGAAAAACGAAAAAGACAATATTGTTTGCAGTTTGCAATCTAATGGTAGTAAAAGTGAAAAATCTCAAGAACAAAGTGCATGCTCTCAAAGTAGCATAGCTAGTAGTAATTCTACAAAGTCTAGTTTCAATTCAATCCATAATAAAAGTCAATCTAGCTCAAGTTCTACTATAAAAGATGATGAAGATTCACGATCATCTCTTTCAAGTTCTGCAACAACAATTAAAACTAGTCAACCAGTATCAAATAAATCTGATGATGAAAGTAATTCAGCAACTAGTTTTTCAACAAATAGCAGAAGAAGTTCACCAGAAAAACAAAGTCAAAATGAAAGTACTTTTAAGAGAAGCCAGAGTGTCAATACTAATTTGACTGAGGATAATGATTCACGCTCATCTATTGCAAGTTCAAATTCTAGATCTACAAGAAAAAATAGTCAGCCTACAGATAATAAATCTGATGATGAAACAAGATCATCTGTAAAAAACATTGTACCTGCAAAGGATAGTGTTAAAACTAAACAAAAAAAATACTTGAGCATTGTAGATTCAGATTCTGAAGATGAAATATTTGTTCCTTCTAAATCTGGACATGATGCAAGAAATATTGACTCAGATACAAATGAATCTAAAAGTCAGAAAACTGTAAAAAAATCAAAGATTAAAAATAAAAGTAAAGTATTAGACAGTGATTCTGATGAAGAATCCACAAAATCACAAAAAATTCATAAAAAAAAACAATCTGATAATGACAAAAGTAGTAGTGACAGTGAAAAAGAAGAATCAAAACCTATTAATGTAAGAACTATAAATTTATAATATATTTATATAAAATACTTTTAATACATTTAATAACATTTATTTTTAGAAATCCAATAAAATAAGCAGTATAGTAGATTCTGATTCTGAAAGTGATAGTAACCATCACTCTGAACCAAGAGGAAGTGCATCTTCAGGTGAAGAAAATGATGCAAACAAATCTAAAACAGAAAAGAAAAAATCAGAAAAAAAGAGAGTGGTAAAAATTATTATCAAGAATTAATTATCAAGAATTTTTTTCTTTTACCAATCACAATAATTATCCTTTAATATTCTTATATCACTATAGGGATCAGTAAGAGCATCCAAAGATGCCGCAATGCAACAAATCTACAGTGAAACGCAAAGATTAATGAGAGAACAAGAATTATCCCTTCCATATCATAGACCTAAGCAACGTACATTACAAGAATTTTTGAATCGAAAAAAAATTACTTCTGTAATTCCTAAAAATTTAACCTGTGCTGAAAAGGTTAAAATGTTTCCTGAAGTAATAAGGTTAATTAGACAAATTTTTTATACTTTAAAAACATATATTAATTGATAATTTATAATTCTTATTTTTTCATATTTTGTTTTACAGTAAAGTAGTAGAAGAGAAAGAAAAAGAGGCAGAAATATTCTATCAATCCTCTGATTCTGAAGAAGATGAAAAACAAGATGAGGTCATGGAAATAGATCAAATCAGTATTAAAAATACAAATCAAAGTGAATTAAACAATCAAAATTTGGATAAAATGAACATTGGTGATACTCAAAAGTTAACTCAAGATCATATTCAAGAATTTCACAATAAAAGAGAAATTTTGCAACAAAGATCTTTAGAGTTTGGAGTTCCAAGAAAATTATTCATGGAAGATGCAGGTATTATGGAAGAAACAGAAAAGGTTTTAACTTCCCAAAATTGTCTTGAAGATGAAAACGATTTGAATACTGATGATGTTGCAGCAGTTAGAAAGAAAAATAAAGAAACCAAAGCTGGGTTGAGAGAATCTAGCATTCCAAGAAAATTATTTGCAGGAAATACTGAAGAAATGGATATTGACATGGATGTTGATATTGATGATGCAAGTACAACTGTACCAAGTGCAGAACTAGAAGAAACTGTAAAAACTATTGAAAATTCGGAAAAGAAGGTCGATTCAGTTGAAAATGAAACAACTCTTAATAGTAGCAATGAAGACATTGTTTTAAATATGTCTGAAACTGAATTTGATAGTAGTGGTGAAAAAAAATTAATCGAATCCAATAATGCCAGCAAATTATCTGTTCAAAATAAAGATGAAGAAAGTATAATGATTGCAGAAACGCCAATTATAAGCCATAAAGATTCTTTGCGATCTAATAGATCGTCACTAGTAGCTCCAAATGAACAAGATACAACAGAAAAAGAAATAATAATTGAGGAATTTAACGAAATAAAAGACTCTGAAGATCCTATTTTAAAATTAAATGCAAAAAATAGTGATGAGGGAATTCTAGACAGTAACGCTTTAGAAGGCGACTTTCGTCTTCCGCCAGAGCTGGAAGAACCAAAAAAACCTAGTTTAAAAGAACAAATTTTAGCGAATGCTTTAAAAACAAAACCAAGAATCAAAGCTTTACCAGGGCAAATGATTGATTTTACTGATTCAGGTCAGATGAAGGAAGGTGTAACGCGATTATTAGATAGATTCGCTCGGCACTCATTAGTTCCTAAACCCGTAGTAAACGAAATTGCCGAAGTCAAAGTTATACGGGCTGAAGGAGTAGGTGATGACATAAGAATTGTTGAAGAAATTCTACCTTTTAAAAAAACTGTTATTGCAGATGATGGTAAAAAGGAGAGTAAACCTGGCGAAAAATTAAAAAAACTAAGAGAAGATTTAAAACAAAAAATAACTACTGCAAGGAATGAAGAGTGGAGACAGAAAGAAGAGAATGAGCAGGAAAATGAGGAAGACCAAGAAAGCACAAAAGGAAAAGGTGATGATTTTTACGAAGGTTTACCTGATGAAGAGGAATTATTGGAAGATGAAGAAAGCTCTGAAAGCGAACCGGAGGAGGATGATATACCTTTAGTTGATAAACCAAGAAAAAAGTGTGATTTTGGCGATGAAGAAGCTGAGGAAAGCGAAACTGAAGACGTTGAAGATTTTGATGGGAATGAAATTGAAGAAGACGATGAAGAAGAAGTGCAAGAAGACAAAATCGAAAAAGACAATGAAGAAGAGGATGAAGAAGACGAAGATGACGAAGATGACGAAGATGAATCTGAAGAGGAGCAAATTGTACGTAAATTCATTTAAATCTAAATTTAATACCTTTGTTAATTTTAAATAGTATTTATTGATTTTAAATAATAAAAATTTGTTTACAAAATTTTAATAAATATATTTTACAGGATATGAAACCGAAAAAGTTGAAAAGAATTATAAAACCATTTGAAGAAGAAGACTCAGACGACCCAGATTCGAATGTGGAGAATGTAGCAATGCAGAATTCTTCATCAAAGTCAAAAAATGCTGATGAAGACATCTTTGATTCACAAGCAAGCAACGACAACGCCGAAAACGATATTCTACCGTTCCAACGTGAACGTATGGGTTCTGATTCACGCAGTCAGGCTTGCAAAACGCCATTACCTAAAGCAAATCATTTACTTAATATGATCTCACCTGTTGCACAGCTTACTGCACTAAATACGTCATTGGATTCGGCAAAAAAATCTGCTTCAAAAACAAATAATTTTGAATTTGATCGAATTTCCGCGGCTAATATTGGGTCAGCTGAAAGGTAAAGAAATTTGTAGCTTTAACGTATAATATTGCGTACATTTTTTAAATTAGAATGTTCTATGTTAAAATTTTAGAGCAAAGTTTAAAATTAAAATAACGTTTCAAATACCATGTTATTTAATGAATTAATTATTATAATTTCTTAATTTTATTTAGCAACAGCAGAACTCAAACTAACTGTAGTATGGAAAAAATGATTAATCTACAAAAAAAATTATTCGAAGATGCTCCAGAGAAAGTAAACGAGGATGAGCTTCTTGGTATATGTTCAGGGAAATTTACAAACCCCCAGAGTTCAGCAAGATACTCTAGTAGCGCTCCAAGCGAAGTGACAGATTCGCAATTAATGGATTTGTGTTCTGGTGCCTTTGGAACGCAACAAATCAGCATGAAAAAATTGGAGTCAACCGATCTTAATTCCGAGGCAAACGATGAAATATTACAAACACACAATGGAGTTACAGATTCACAATTAATGGAATTGTGTTCTGGCGGTTTCGTCTCACAACCTTCCAATGCTAAAAAATTGGAATTAACTAATAAAAATTTACAATTGACTGACGAAACATCCCAAGATATAACATTAACTTTAGATGATGATGAGGATTCTACAAATTCCCCCGTGAAACCATCAACCTCAGTAAAAAAGAGTGACGAATCGATGTTTAGCAGTGACTCTAAGAGTCCAATTACTTTGCCTAGCTTGAATCAGGCAGTATCAAAAAACCCAATGGAAGCTTGGCTTAGTAAAGCTAAAAAGCCAGCTGCGAAAACGCAGCAGAAAAAAAATGTAGTAACAGATTCCGAATTAATGGATTTATGTTCTGGTACCTTTACTACACAAATAGCAGATATGAAAGAGTTAGAAAAGAACCATACGTCTCAAATTCACGATGAAATATCGCAAGATTTTCAATTAACACTCGATGATAATTCGAATAGTCCTGTTAAGAAGGTATCAAAAAATTATTTAAATTTTTCCATTTTTATTTGCTCTTTATAAAATTTTGCAATTTTTATAAAATACTTTAGCATCGAAAAATTCTCAAAAAAAATAGCAATGTTTTTATATTTCTATAAATATTTTACTATAATATTCATATTTATAAAGTAATATAAAATATTTTTATTATTAAATCGAATTTCATTTGTAACGAAAGTATTATTTTTAAAGGTATCAGAAAATTGTCAACTGAAAGAACCTGAACCATCAACAAAGCAAAGCGTTGCTGAGCTAGAAGTGCCTCGTAATAAATTTACAATTGCGTCCTCTTCTGACGAAGATGAAGATAGTAAAATTAAGAAAAAACGTACAAAAAAAAAACTTTTAAAAAAGAAGAAAGTCCAAAAACTTCAATTGTCTGATGATGAAGATGAAGAAAAAAATGAATTTTCTGAAGCGGAAGAGAGCGAAGAGTATGAAGAAGACGAAGAAGAAAAATTTGTTGATTACGACTCTGAAGAAAATGAGGTTGTTGTAGTGCCTAAAAAAGAAATTAAAAAGGTCGCTGCCAAATTTTTAGAAAATGAGGCTGAATTAAGTGAAAGTGACTGGGACTCTGCTGATGAAGATGAACAAGGTCTAGACAAACTTGATTTTGAAGAGGCCGATGCTGAAGATATTGACGAAGCAAAAATGAAAGTTCAGTTAGATAAAATCCACATGAAGCAAGTAATGGATGACGATCAGAGAGAGGTGAGAATGCTCCAGGAACTTTTATTTGATGATGGAGATTTACATTCTGAAGGCGCTGGACGTGAAAGAAAATTCAAGTGGAAAAATATAGGTAATTCTCATCGACCATTATTAATTTCAATATTTACCTTTTTGTCATATAAAACTTGAAATTAAATTCATACAAAAATATTCACATAGATATTTTAAAAACTAGCTAATGTTTTCAATAATATTACATAAAAATCTACAAAAAGAAAATATCTTCTGATGTAAATTTTTTTTCAGATACATTGGGAGATAACGAATTGGGTCCTACAATTGATGACGCTGAAGCAATAGATGATGATGTCGATTCGGCTGCTGAATTACAAATACGAAAAATGAGATATGAACAACATAAATTCTTCAAAGATAAAGAAGAGGTAATTTTTAAAAATTATAATAAATAATTTTGAACAATAAAAATTGATAATTTAAACTTTATTTAGAAACAAATAGATCCAGAGCTGGAAAATGACCTTAATGATAGCCCATTGACGAAATTTGGTCTTAAAATTGTGAGTGTGCGTTCTACCAGTAAAACGATTATAGAAGAGAAAAAGCTAAACAAATCTAATTCAGATGGAGCAGTTCTAAATAATGATAAAACAAAACAATTTAAAAGAACGTTAACAAGTACAACTAAATTGTCATTTGTAAGTGTATATTATATGGCTATTAGGTAAATAGAGTATTTGTATGATTATAATATATATCTTTTTGTATCAGTCCAATATGCGAGGTTCATTTTTATCAAGAGGAGATGAAACACTAGTTCGTATAGCGCAAAATCTGCAAGAATCAAACAAGTTGCCATTGAATGCTGGACGTAAAGGCAAATTTGTTTTTGAGCATATAAGCCCGTCAGTGAAGGATGCAAAGGAAGAAATAGATCAAGAAAATGATAATACTCCCACCCAAGGGAAAAATGTAATGAAATTATTTAAGGTTGAATTTAATTTAATCTTTGCAAAAAGTTAAAAATTCTAATAATATTTTCAAATTTCAGAATCGTAAAAGGAAAATATTTGCAAGTCAAACTCCGAGAACGACGAAGAAGCCAAAAGTAGATGACCGGGCACCAGGCAAAAAATTATTTTAGTATATTTTTTAGTCAATATTAAAATTACTATAAATTATTTTAGTTCATAATACTACACATTTCTCTGTAAATAACTGGTTAAAAATTGTGTAAAAGGAGAAAATTCAAGAATACTTTAGAGCTTTTATTCGCGCCAATGTCTTTTTAAGCTTTATACAATGTGAAATAATCTATGAAACATAAGATGTTTAGGACTTTATACTTTAATACTGAAAACTTTCGAAAGTGTACATAAAGAAATAATATTAAGGGGAGTTTCCTACATTAAATGTAAATTGTAAAGAAGACTGCAATAAAATAAATTTAGATTTTAATATCTTAGAAAGATTAATCATGTTTTGTTTTACTTCCAATTCAGATCGTAAATAACTACAGATAAACTTCGAGTCCTCGCCGTAGAATTTCATTATCGATTACCGAGAGCGAGCCAGCGAGCATCCAAACAACGGCACGAACGACAGAGGAATGGCATATCTGTCGTCTGCTCCACTCCGCTCATCGAAATCCACACGAGCGCGCAACGTCGGTATTGAAAACAGAAGAGAGGGACCGTCGTGGCTTCAATGTTTAATGTAATTCTATCCAATAATGCACATCCTGGCCTTCGGCGAGGCTCGCGGCTCTCGTTTGTGTGCCCACATGCACTCGGCAAACAAATTTGATAGGCGGGGCGCGCGCGCTCCTGGACTCGTATTATGCGAGACGCGTCCACTCTCTCTGTACACACAGGAACTACTTAGATGCAAGTCCTGCGCCCTCATGATTTTAAAGTGGGTCAAGTTGATGAGCCTTTAATTGGGTCTTTTCTGTAGAGTCTTGAATTTTGATGTTTAAATTATGCTTCGAATTACAGGGTGCATTATTCATCGACGTGCATTTGAATATAATTGTCTAAGCATTAAAAGCTTAATTTGCACTTTTAAAAAACCTTTTAATCCTTGCATAAAATGCTCAGCTTTTTCTCTGCACACCATTTTTCATAACCCGGACTTATAAATCGCAAAAAATCGCGCTTTCAACGACTTAAACTTTTTCCCGCATTTGTGAGAATAAAACCTAAATCCGTCGATTTTTTTTTGCGAAACTGCCAACTAATAAAGTATTTGAAGGCGGAAAAGCTTCGCGGAAAATAAGCGAAGGAAATAAAAGCCAAAGTAGACGCTCTTCCAGAGCCATCAGGCAGGCGGACGTTCCTGCGGGTCCGGGAGAACTCCGAGACAGAGAGGAAAGACGCGCGAGGTTTGCAGCGAGTATAAGCCGATTAGAGCATCCCGGCAATAGTCCGGGCCGAGAGACTCTCTCGCGTAATGGCGGTATAGACCGGAGAGACACATTAAAATCGCCTGAAATATGCAAGAGGCTGTGCAGGCGCGCGCGCTCGCGCGCGGCAAAAAGCCGCTCCCGGAACTGTACAGGCAACTTTTCACCCTCGCCTCCCACCCCCTTATCGACGTGCCGTCGACTCTTTTATAGTTTTGGGATTTTGCCTTGCGACAGTGTGTGTATGTGCGGAGGCTTTGAGACGAATTATGAATTTTGTATTTCAGCCTGGAATTCTTGCGCTTCTGCACTTCCCGCTAGTGGAGACTTTTGTTGAATGTTTGATGAATTTAGCGAGGACGTTTCTTCACTTTTAGAGAGAGGATAAAGATTGCTTTTCACTTTTCATTCTTTTTTTTCGGGATGGTAAACAAGTTTGTATAAATAAATGCATTTTTTCATGATATCCTAAGCAATCGATTATTCGTAATTAAAAACGTTCACATTATAAGTAGTTCGATATGTTTTATAAATATCGTGAAATTATAGCAAATTAAAGCTTTTTTGATACATTACACATCACTGCTCAAAATAATACTTTTAACTACCAAATATTATCGCAAGTTTTGGCAGCTTTCGTTAAATTATAAAGTTTCAATTAACGCATGCATATTTGAAGCAGGCAAACGTCATTGCAGCTTTTAGAGCGGGCGAAAAGCGACTAAAACTATTTAAAAATTAATAGCGATATTTCGATGCGGAAGAAACTAAAGCCCGTCCATGTAAACGCGCGCATTTGCAATGCATAAACTCGCGCTCGCGCTCGGCAGTCCGTCTCTCGCACCGTCAAAATGTTGATAAACCGATCAAATAATCATATGGATGAAATCTCTATCGATCGGCCGGAATATCCGCGAAATCGTTCGTCCATTATTCGTTCGTCGTGAGCGCCTCGCTAATTCTTGTAAATATTTATCGTTACCCGGTAATGCTCTAATGCCCAAAGCCCCAAGAGCCGCTGGCTGGCTTGTTTAAGCCCAATTCGCGTTATAATGGCATCTGCAGCTATTGACTACTTTTTCTCATTTTCCTCGGATTATTCGGCTTCGGCGGGTGTGTAATGACCCTGTTTTTAGTAAATCATCACAATGGGAAGATATGCGCGGTCAACATTGATAATTCTCCTACAGAATTATCATTGAGTCAATGGATTCACTTAATCTATTTCTACAAGTGCAGAGCAATTCTTGAAATTTCATGTGTCTTTATCTGAAGAATATTAAAGTTTTTATTATTGTTTTAATCTTTTGTGACAGTGAAATTTACTTTATGACCTAAATTTTTGTTTTTATTTATTTAGGTGGAGATGAAAAGGAAAAATTCTGGTTCAATCCAACTTTTATCTAAGATATTTTGCTACTATCTCTTGAGCTTTATTTACAGTATCTTCTATTCTATTTAAAGAAAATCAGTTATCTCTTAAAGATAAGCAAGCCTTGAAGGAAGAAGACCTTGAAATATTTATTTGACAAAGGAGCGACAAGAGGTTTTTCAAGCAAGTCTAAAGAATTTTAGTTATTTCAAAAATTCCCACGTTTATTTTGATTAATCACTTAAATTACAATTCTTTTAATAAGGCAAATAATTACAATCTCTCGAATACCTGAAACAGATGGATAACCAACAAAAATCAAGCTACACCCCCAAGTCCCTTTACTTCTGCAAAATTAATTGGCGCCATTTGCGGTTCGGCCAAGAATCTTACACCGTCGGGTTTTGCCGCCCAAGACGACGGGGGGGCTCCTCCGCATCGACGATTCGGCCATCGAGAGCCGCGGGAATTATTAACGCGTCCTCTGAAGAAGACGCGCGCGCGCGCGCGCGCACGCAGAGTAATTAACTAAGCAGCTCAAGGGATTAGAGTGCGGGCGGCGCTGCTAAATCCTGCACGGGGCAGGCAACCGGAGCGCCAGGTATTTGATGCAAATTGTATCGTTCTATAATGGCACGTTCGCCCTGCGCTTTTGCGAGCTGCCTTCGACGGCCGCTCCGTCGAACTTCGGCCTTGAGTTTGGTTTATAAATTGGCATTGTTCTACTTTACGAATTTTCTAATGTTTTTTTTTTTTCAAATTTTCAAAACCAAAAAATCTGGTAAATTATTTTTGTAAAATTTGTATTTAATGATTTTATTCTGACGAGTTATGATCGTTATTGCTGGTAAAATAGAAAAAATTGAATGCAAGAAATTTTGTTTCAATTGCAATAAAAGCAAAATGTAATTTATACAACTCTAACTGTTCTTTATTTACGTGACGTGACAACTACAAGAATGGCGATGAGAAAACATTTGCAGTTTTTATGAAAAAATGGCTCTGCAACTTGCCTACAACAGATGATTATACTCATCGGGTGCTTAAATAAAGCAAAATGTACGTACACTTATTTGCGATAAAGCTACGCCGTGCATAAAAGATTTAGGCTCAGCTGTAATGTCGCCGAGTAAGGAGTACTGGAGGCGAGCATTGCAAAAAGTCGTTTCTCCCTTTTTATGCTTGGAATGAGAGAAACCTTACGTACGTGTGCGCGATAAAAATTGCGTAAACTGTTGCATGATTGCGAAAATTGAGCTGTAATTATATGTAAATGAAGGCGCTGTAGCATCATATGTCGTGTCAAATAATGCATGCATTCGAGGAAATTCTCAAATGTGACCATTTGCGTCCACAGTGTTTGATGCACAAGTGTGCGCTTCATGAATAAACTCGTGGAAAAAAGTTAGTAACTTTTTGTATTTCATATTCTTGCCGTTTTTTTTTAATTAGATGCTTGAAACTTTTTGAAAAATAATAAACTGTTTCACATTATAAACTGTTAATATATACTATTTAACTATTATTGGATTATTAGATTGTATTTTTTAATTGTTATCGAAAGCACAACGAATAATTAAAATTTTACTAATAAAAGATAATTTTATGATAAAATTTTACATGAAATATTTAATAACTAATAATTTTAATATACTTATGTACGTCACAGCATATTAACATGATTTAAGTAAATCCTCGATCCTGTTTCGCCTTATTTATTTGTTCACTAGATAATTAGTTTCAAAATAATGTTTAATACACGCCGCGTAATAAACATTTTGCATAAATATTAAATCTCTGATCCAAATTCAGATTTACATCGAATCCTCTATTACCATTTTCCGCCGTTATAAATCCCAGCATAAAACACAGCAGCGCGCCCGAAAATGCAGCTCAATTTTAACTTTAGAAAACTACAAGTCCCTCCCCCCCGCTTCACCGTCAGCTCAGAATCAGAGCAAATAAAAGATGCGGAAAGGAAAAGCAAACTGCCCCGGGCGACCTAGAAAGAAGGCAGCTACCTCCACGCCTCTGCGAGCGTCCGCCTCCTCAAGCATTTAACTCTGTCTCCCTACGCGCCGAGTGGCGTCTTCCTCTCGAGTCGTCCTGCGGACATCTCCGGGCCTGCGCGCGCCACGTCCGCCTCTTCTCCCTCGGCGGCAGGCAGTGCAGCTTCCGGACGTGGGAGAGCGGCGCCCCTCCACGCGGCGAGCGCCGGCGAATCCAGGCGGCGTTCCCCTCCACGAGCAGAGGAGGCGGAGCGACTCGGGGGAGAGACTCGGCCCCCGGGCTGCGAGTTTAAGTAGACGGGCCGAGGCCGACTCGGCTCAAACGGCGTCTGGCCACCGCCGCAGAAACCTCGCTCGCACGCAAACGAAGGATAAGAAAAGGCCGAATCCAGAGACAGACAGAAACAGTCATGCTGCACAGCGCTCTGCCGAGGGCCTATCTGGCCGGCGCCCCGGGCATGAGCTACCTGGGCGGCTACCTGGAGGAGATCCACCAGCACCCGTACGCCTACGTACCCCAACACCTGGACGAGGCCTACGGCAGACTCGCCTGGGACAGCAGCGTCCTCGTCGAGCACCATCCGCCGAGGCGAGCCTCGACGCCCTGCCCGCTGGACCTGTCCCTGAAACCGGCGCCGACGCCGAGCATCCCGTCCGCCAGGACCGAGGAGTGCGAGGCCATCGAGGTCGACGACGAGGAGGACCGGCGCAGCCGCGAGGAGGCGCGAAGCCTCCACCACTCGCCCTACGCCAGGGAGCTGCTCCAGGAGAACGTCGTCGTCGACGACGAGGACAGCCAGCGCAGCTGCTCCTCGGCCCACAGCCTCTACCAGCCCAAGAAGATCGAGCCGGTCCTCCTGGCCGCCCTCACCCACCAGGAGGCCTACCCCAGCTACCAGCACCTCCTGCAGACCCCGCCGCACCGGCCGCACCACCACCACCAGCAGCAGCATTTCCAGGGCATCCACGCGCCCATCACCCCGCCCAGCACCCCCTCGCCCCCGCAGTGCCCCGGGAAGCGCAAGGCCCGCGAGGAGGACGCCGCCTCCTCGTCGTCCGGCTCCTCGGCCGCCCACACCCCCAGTCCCCCGAAGCCCACCGCCGCCGCCGACAAGCCCCCCCGGACCAAGAAGAAGCACGCCCGCCGACTCAAGTTCGACGAGGACACGAGCAGCCCCGTCTCCGGCACCGTCATCCTCGGGCCCGACGAGGCCGTCGTCACCGGCGACATCGACCCGGCCTTCAACATCGTCGAGGTGACGGAGGAGGCGCGCGCCGAGCTCGCCAAGATCGAGAACCGCCTCGGCCCGTACCAGTGCAAGCTCTGCCGGCAGCTGCACGACGACGCCTTCCAGCTGGCGCAGCACAGGTGCTCGCGCATCGCCCACGTCGAGTACCGCTGCCCCGAGTGCGACAAGCGCTTCTCCTGCCCGGCGAACCTCGCCAGCCACCGGCGCTGGCACAAGCCCAGGCCCGCCCCCGCCCCCGCTGCCGCCACCGCCACCGCCACCGCCGGCGAGGAGCTCGCCTGCACCAGGTGCGACGCCAAGTTCAGCCGGCAGGCCGCCCTGAGGAAGCACGTGGCCGCGCAGCACTCCGCCCCCGAGCAGAACAACAACAACCAGGACGAGATGTGCAAGCAGCAGCAGCAGCAGCAGCAGCAGCTTGGAAATGCAGCCGCGGCCATGGAGATGGCCTGACAACAGATGCCCGCGAGACCGATGCCCGTTAGGCGACCCGCCGGAGTCTACTGGAGATTCGGACTGGATCTCATGTGAGAAGGGGAGAGAGAGAGAGAGCGTGAGTGCACAATCAAAATAAAGAGGTTTCTCGAATTTTAGTCTAGTCGATATCATTTGGTGATTACTGTCTCGTTTAGTCTGATTTGTTAACCAAAGCGATTTCTAGTCCTGCAATATCACTTCGTCTGTATAGATATATATTATCTTCTGTTAGCCAAAGAATTTTTTATTGCAATATTATTTTTTAGTCTGTATAGTTTGTTTAGTTGGCCAAAGGAATTATTTCATTCTAGTCTTGAGTTTAGTCAACATATTTTTAAGTTACGTTCGATGCATTTGTCGGGTGATTTATAATTTAAAAAAAGAAATTCGAGAAATTTTGGAAAAAATATTTTTACTCTCCTGCAGCTGTAGTATCACATCTTTGCGTAAGAATATTTTTTCCAAATTAAAAAAAGAAAATAAGAAAATATCCTGTTGAAGCATACAAAAAAAAAACAAAAAAAATAACTCTATCTATAAAGAAAAGATTGTGAATCTTATCTAGTCATCGTCGAGACTTTAAAAGTCTCGGATTCTAGTCTATAAGGAAATGTCAGCTTTATTTGCCAAAAGAATTAGGAAGCGCGCGTAATTAAGATTCGTTAGAGAATAGATAACCGTAATCGTAGAGGAATCAACTTCTGTTTGTAAATTTCTGTAAATGACAAAAATCATGCATTTGAAATAAGGTATCGTCAGTATTTCAAAGCGATTTCGATTATGTAAATGTGTAGATAACCAACAGCTTACGTTTATATGTATATAGGTATATTTGGTATAAAACAACTTGTCGAGTACTTTGAGGGAAGGTAAAATTAAGTAAACAGAAAAACGCATAATTCTATATTTTCCAAAGAATATATTTTTTAACAATTTATTATCCAATCGTTTACATTAAAAAACCCTGTGTGCTTTTACGCTTAAGTCGACGGTCGTAGATTAATGGTTTGACAATCCGTTAACGGTATATTTTTGAAAAACAAAACCTTTCATTGATATGTACATATATATATTTAATTGAGGAGGCTTAATTTTGTATTTCCTCAAGGGAAGAAAAAGAGCTATCGCATGATCTCAAACGGTGTAATCTTTAGATCTCGAATAAATAATCGATCTAGTCGTTCTCTAGTAATAGATTAGGTTAAATAGGAAAGCTTCACGTGAATTACCATCCACGAAAGAATTTATCGACGGATTCATACAGCTAAGCTTATCAAAGATAATTAAGGCCCGCTTTCGAGATATTTAGTGTGTAGGGTGTAACGAAATGTTCTAGTCATGAAAATAATGTCGCCTACGTAAGATAAAAAGTTCTAAAACTCACCAATTCCCTCTAGTCTCGTAGAGTAGAATTCTAGATTCTCAACGGAAAATTCAAACATTATTCTAGTCGTTAATTCTAAGAGAAAATAATAATATTGTCAAAATTCGTTTCTAGTCTTGTTAAAAAGAAAAAAAAAAATTTTAAATATCTAGTCAATACAATCATTTGCTGGTTCTCTAGTCGAAACATAAATTTTAACCCAAAGAGCAAAAACACCAAATTCAATTTTTCTAGTCAAACAAGCAGTCAAATTGACGTCTCGTCCTACAGCTAAAACAAAATTAACCAAATTTTCAGTCATTCCTATTTAACGTAATATTAAGATCTCGATTAGTTTAAGCTTTTCAGTTTTGATTAAATTTTGAGTTTCGCCTTATTCGCGTTCTACGCCACGTAGAACCAAAGAGAATGTTTCTAGTCAACAATCGTAGCTCCTAATTTGCGTAATTTTTTAAGCTTAGCATTAATTAGATTTTTAGTTGCGACGTTATAATCCAAAGCGTAGGTCTAATCAAGTGAAGTTTGTCATTCGACGCGGCACAATCGAGAAATCACGTTTCTTACACTCGGATTTATTGAATTAAATCGCGGAGATTGGTGAGCACAAGACGGTTTCCTCGATTCTGCCGCATCGAAAATAGGAAGTCAAGCCCGGCTGTGTATATCGTTAACCCACTTTTCGAAATTAATTGTCTTAAAATTATCGATAACAAAGCGTCGCCTAATAATAAATTAAGTTTTCTGAATGAACGTCTGCGACATTCGAGCGGCCCAATTATCTCATAATTTTCTACGTTTTAATTATGTCATCGCTTAATTTAGGCGCAATTATACTTTTACATTCTAGTTCTGTACATAATAATCGTAAGACTGTAAAATTTCGTATCCAAAAACACGCGCACTCTATACTTTCCCGAGGGAACATTCATTATTTATAATTTTAAGACTATAAAAAAAAAGAGCGCGCGGCAATCTTAATGCCCGAGCGACGAATTAAAAAATCCAATTACACCGCGTGCGTCGCGCGCGGCGTTAATTCTCAGCTGTAACGCCAACAGATTACATTGAAAAAGGCGGCTCGCCGCCGCCGCCGCCGCTCTCACCTGAAAATTACAATTTTTACTTATACAAGCCCCGGTCACGGAGTCTCGAGTTTCTCGATCTAAGAGGCGGTCTTTAGAGAAAAGCGTTGGCCCGCAAGCATAACCAGCCCTCTCTCTCTCTCTCTCTCTCTCTCTCTTGCTCTCGACCGGGCCGTATGCCATCGAGTCGGCAATTTATTCGACGAGCCTGGCATTAAACACGCGAGCAAACGCGAGTCGACTAATGCCAGGCTCGCACCGAGTACACCGAGGCAATCATATTTTTCGAGGTGAAAAAAAGTGTGTTGGCAAAACCGTATACGCTGTCATTTTCGCGTGATTAGATCGTTTCGTTCCTTCTTTTTTTTTTCTCTGGGGATCGCTTAGCGCAAATCGTTTTATTCAATGTTTCAATGCTCAAGTATGCTGGTTACGCACAAGGAGGGTCTGGCTTTGGAAATTTTCATAATTAGCCGCTCTGATCGGGCGAAAGTTACGCGCTAAGAAGGTTCGAAATGCACTTTTCGTCACCTTAAGGCGAAAGTATATAAGCCACAAGAATGCTTTGCGATCGTTTTTTCGATTTCACGCGCAAGTCAGTATTAAGATATGCAACAAAAGATTAGAGCTTAATTAGGGTAGTTGAGGGCGATGATTGTAAATATACTACTACTTCTGGCATGCAGTTGTACGCTAGCCGATATGATTATTCTGTAAAAATGTATATTGCATAGTGATGTATCATTAAGTCGAAATTGCGATTACGAAAGTTTTAGCTATTAAGGATCGATTATTACATGACGGTTATAAAAGCCCTCTCGCTGTTACAGTGTAAACGTTTTGCTTTTTCGATCGATTTTGCTGTATAAGTGTGCATAAAACCATTATTTCTGAAATATACGAATATCAATATTAAACAACGAATGTTCTATTTCTATACCCTTCATGGCCCATAAATCCTCCACGTTTCCTTCAAATAACATGCATTCCATTCGCATCATTTAAGTTTTTTAAATATTTTTTAAACAAGTTTACAAAAAATTGATTAATCTTTTGACAAATATTTGCAGAAAAAAGTATTTCATTTTGTTTTTCTATTATTATAATATTTATTTATTTTTAAAACAAAACCATTTCGATAAAATATTATTTATTTATAATAAAAGTATCCAGTTTACAAATTTTCGTTTTACTTTTAATTCAAACAGACATATATAATTCATGTATTTTATACAATTCATGAAAAAGTCATCCCGCAAAATTGAACAACAATTTCACGACTCGAAAGCACAATGCCACCCTTGAAAAAAAATCCATCTTTAACTCCGGGCGAGCATAATCAAAAGAAAAAGATCGCCGCAGAGCCTAATCGCTTACAACAATAATTCGCAGCGAGAGAATAGCCTCTGAAAGAGAGCGAAAAGTCTCTCGGCATTGTCCGACGTCGTTGCATTTCTCTCTCTCTCTCTCTCTCTCAGGACGATATTACTCGTCCGCAATGTGTGTCGCCGTCGTCATAATGCCGCTCTCCATCTCGCGAAGCCAAGAGAGGGATTGCCGGCCCCGTAATCTTCGCTGAACCTTTGTGCCCCGCGGGATAAAGAGATCTGTCGCACCCTTCCCCCGTCGTCCCTCCCGCGAAGGCCGGAAAGAAAGACCGAGCGAGCGAGGCTTTAAATCCGGCGCGATGTGGATTTTAGTTGCGCGAACGATTTTTTCCGGGCTCGCGAACCGACGGGACTTTGATGTTATCCCCCCGCCGCGTCGTAAGAAGCCGTGGGGGAGCATTGGGAATTTTCGAAAATCTTTAAATTACCGCGAGGATTTCGCGCGTGCTTCGCTATTCCCGGCAGGTGGGACACGCTTAATCTGGCTCGCGCGATCCCGGCTTTGGGAATACGAATTTTTATCTAGAAAATCGGCTTCAGTTTAAGCACTTAGATTTAGATTTTTCATTTGCAGAAAGCGATTACAAATTTAACCTTCGACGTCGTCTAACCAAGGATTTTAGCCCTAAAAGTTTCGATAAACCCGGCCTCCTCCTGCAGGCTTTCCTCGAAAATTCCCACCTCGGAATTCGATTGGCGGAGGCAACTATTTTTTCGCGTCCTCCTCGCGCTCAATAGACCCGAGGAAGCAGCTACACCGTATACACACGACAAAGGCCTGCGCCTCGTCGCCGGGAATCCACTTAGCTTCCGACTTGAACCTTCGACCGACTCCTGCGGGAATCACCCCCGCGTATATAGTTTCAGCTCGCGAAGAGAGGAAGCAATTTTTCAATTTTCCCCGTCCCCCCACCCCGCGCTCGGCGAACTTTGTCATCGTCGCTTTGCTATTCGCCGGGAAAATGGAATTTTCGCGCGGAGCGAGTCGAGTGCCGATCTTCGGCGGCGTTCTCTCTCCTGACCGACCGCTTCTTTCTCATTTCGCTGCTGCAGCCTGGTCTTCTTGGATATTGTTGAAGTAGATTTCGGCAGAGGGTGGGATTTTCGGGCAGCGGGAATATTAGAATTTTTAAAGGGAATTTACTCGGGCGCCACTGTGTGCCGAGAGGAGTCGGGAAAGTGAATTTCGAGGTGACTGTGAGAGAGTGCTTCTTCGGAGCCACGGAGGATTTCTGGTATAGCCGAGATTTTTATTTCAGCTTTGGATAAAAGCTCGACTTACCGTAGTAACGTTTTTAAAATCACTTTTCCAAATTGCTTTTTAATATCGGCAGCAATTCGTATTTAATTAGAAAAAGGAGAGAGAACGCGAATTTGCTTCATCTCGGCGGATTGATTCGTCTAGAAAAACTTTGCTTAAGACTCATCCGAGCCTTTGAAGGGGGGATCGAGGCTTATACTTCTCTCTTGTGTAATACATGTGTCGAGGGGCTGTATATAAGAAGACGAGCACGCGTGAACGGCGTAATTGTTTCGACCCGCACGCCCATCGACCCTCCGGGGCTTTTCGAGAATTCTTTCGAGTACAAGGAGCACATCGACTTTATTTCTTCCCGTACATTAAACAGCGGCGTTACAGCGCCGCAATAACCGCTGGAAAGAACAATGTACATGGAGCTTGCGTATTTCCTGCGCGCTTCCGGTTATACAGAGACAGTGAATTAAAAAAAGTGATCTGCGATTTTATACGGAAAGTGTTTAAACAAGCATTTGGAAAGAGAGAAAAAAAAAGAACAATCACTTTACTCGAGAAGCTCCTCTCTCTCGCCCGAGAGCCCGAATCAATCAGCGGCAGAAGAGCAGAGTGTCGGCGAAATGCGGAGCAAAAAACACATTCGAGAAATGGACAAACAGCCCGGCACGCAAACAATATCGGCTCCGACCACAGTCCATTTCAAGAGCCCACCCAACCCCGTGCAAGTTGATCCTCGCCGCGGCAAATGTCACGCTGCGTATTATGTATACATATACGGTAGACGTACAATAACTGTAAAAGCTTCTGCGCGGAAAAATATGGAGCCTGCACTCTCGGGATTCGCGGCGTTTATTTCGGGCTTATCCCTCGCCCGAGCGCGGGATCTGCTTTTCCGCGAGCGAGAGTTTAGGCGACTTTTCTCTTGCGCCTCGCGCCGCGTGTATCTCGCGAACGCGGAGCGCAGCTTTTGATGCGCGAGCTTTTAGGCGAGTCGGAGACGTCGCGCGACCGCTTTCCGAGAGTGTCCTTTTGAGCTGCAGAATTGGAGACTTTCGCCTTTGAGGGGGGAAAGATTTTTAGATCTGATTTTCAATTTTTCGAGGGATCGCTCTCGGAAGTAAATTTTCCGCCGAGAGCAGCTATATATAGAACGTTTTCCCAGCCTTTTAAATCCTTTAAGATTGAGACACGTCTGCGGAATGCCGCCTCGCCCGATAGCGCGTAATGGAAATTCCACGCGAGTCTATAATTTCAAGGCTTCACGAAGATGATGAAGGTCTCCGATAATAGGGAAATACCAGGATGTCAAAGAATTTTCCGCAATTTTCGGCGCGAAACTCTGGAAAGTTATGGCGTATAAGACAGATTTTTATTACAAAAACGAGGTCAAACATTTACAATAATGCTACAACCTTCTTAAATTCCAAATCAAATAATCGCCCGACCTCTGCAAGATGTCTCCCGAAACCCGATAACCCTTTATTAACGTAATACTTCTTCCGCGCCGAGTTGCAAACCCCGCAAACATCTGTAAAACAGAAACTCGACCCATCGATTTCCCTCGAACTCGACACATGTCGCCGCGCGGCCGCGTAACCAGGCGGCCAATTTCCTCGTCTCCGAGCCGCACTTATCTGCATCTGAATAAGCCCGATCAGCCCCCGAAGCTGCCGAGCGCCGAATCCGATCCCGCGGCCATTAAGCCCCTCGGCATCGGTGCAATGAAAGAGTCGCCGTGTACCTATATACATCGAGAGTCCCCGGGGAGTACCGGGGACAAAATGCGTATTAGCGGCTCTCTCGCGACATGTCGCCCGCGCGCAAAAAGAGCCGTATGTAATTACCCCCGAGGACAGATTAGCCCCCGGCAAATCACCTTACCTTCCTTTGAAGCGTTTTCTTGTTCCTCCGTTAGCCGGGAGATCCCGGCGGCGGCTGCGGCGCAAAGCCAAGGAGGAATAAATGACGGTAATCCCGATCGATTTGCCAGAGGCGCGTCAGACCGCAGCATTCATTCGTTATGAATGAGTCGGGAGAGAGACTGGAAGTGCGCGCGCGCGCGCCCGGCCGGGGGTGTTAATGTATTTCGAGCTGCTCGGGGGTGAATGCGTTTATACGGAGCCGCTCGGAACGGGCGGGGGGGGGACGGCGCGCCGAGCGCTGGGAATATTTTTCGATGGTCGCGTTAATTATTTTGCCTCCGAGAGAGAGACGAGATATTCCTCGTGGTTTGTATATCTGTGTTTTCGCGGAGGGTTGCGCCTTGGGATTAGGCGTGATTTACTTTGCGCTGCGGGCTGCGATTGGACTTGTGTAACCGGCTATTACGCTGCCCAATGAATGGGATCATTGATTCTTATTCAATCTTCTTTCATTTTAACGGTTAAGCGCGTACAACGTAGAATTTTTATTAATTCAGCGAAGCGTCTGTACATTGCACGAAACGCTGCCGAAATAAAAGAAAAAAAAAAGGAGGGGGAAGGGAAGCCACTCGCATTATCGCAAAGCGGGCCGGTTGAAAAGCACTCACAATGCGAAATCGTGGAATCCTCCTTCAGCACGACGGGCAAACATTTGCTTTGATCATGGGGGCAGCCTCTCCGCGCGGACAAACCGCATTTCCCTCGCCTTTCCTTACCTTTAAAAGGAGATCGCGCGTCCGCTGACGGGCGCTGTCTTTTTCACGGTCCTTTTTCCATGCTCGGCTGGAGACGCGGCGCGGACACGAGGAAAGTTTCTCGGGGAAAAAAGAATGTAACTGCTTGTCAAAGTCTAGAAAATAGAAAAGGAGGGGACAGTAAAAGGGGCAATTAATTTTGCTTTCGAGGACGAGCGTTAGACAATGACGAACGAAAATTGGGATTAAGCGGGATTAAAGAATTTGAGATGGTAATTATCAAAACGTAAACAGTCAGTTTTGCTTTTATTGTGTAAAATCTTGCAAGATATAAGAAATTTTTCAAGCGTTGATGACAAAATACGTTGCAATATTCTCAATTTAGCGCAAGTTTATTTGCAAAAAATGAAGCCAACAATTTTTAATGCTAGAAGAAGAATAAGTATTGGTTGCGATAACCTGGATAACCTGGATTCAATAGCAAAAAATACGACCCAACATGTCCATATTCCGCGATCTCTTTAAAAGACATTCGCGTAAGCTCTGCCTCTCGCAGACCTCCTACCTCCCTCCGCGCGCAAAAGAGTCCCTCCTTCTCGGAAAGTGGAGCAAGTCTCGGCCTCGGCGCACAAAGCATTCGCGGACGGGCGCGACGGGCAGAGAGGAGCGTTCCCGCGCAGCTGGACGCCCGCTCGTCAAAGGAAAACCGCAAACTGAAAAAGGAGGAAGCGTCCGGTTGCTCCTCTAATGATGCGGTCGCCCCGTTGGCCCGTGCCCGACTCTCAATTACAAGCGCGAACTTGGGTAACCAGGGTACAGTCGCTCTGATTCGCGAGCAAGGCGGCGGGGTCTTCGTCGGGTTATTGACAAAGGCGCGACGGAGAGGTCGGAGTCGCGGGTGTGCAAGGAAATTAATTGATATAGTAACTACTGACTGTTTTTATTTTACTCTATAAACGGTACAATGTTATGAACACATGTTCTATAAGGTGTGAAAAAACGGAGAGAAGCTTATAAAGGGTACCTCGAAGGTCGCGATTATTTTTGAACTTTTGGGGGAAACATAAAACGTGTCCCAAAGGATCACTTCGACCTTCCGGGTAATAAAGACTCTCTCCACACAAAAACTGTTCTTGCAATGCTACATTACGTGGGACTGTAAACCAAAGTAAAATTTGCCGTCGCGTCGGCGTCTGCGTAGCCAGGAAGGGCTTCCGAATCTCAGAGGGAGACCAGGGACGGCGTCGATATTCCGGTGATGTGCGTTTCCTCGCTCGAGCTCGAGGAGGAGCTCGTGGAGGATTTAGAGCTGTTCAATACTCCTTCGCGCGACGTGTACGACTGCAAACGCACGAAATCCAGTGAAATATTAAAACGGACTTTAAAAAACAGCTCAAAAACTACCTTGCGCTTGCCGAGTCGCCAGATCTTGGCCCTCGACCTGTCCTTGACCTTCCGCTCGCAGAGTATGAGCTCCTTGGTGAACTTCTTGACGGCGCTCTCGACCCTCTGGCAGAGCATCTCGTCGGTGCAGCGGCCGCCGGAGGACGAGTCCGACTCCTCGCCGCTTACGCGCTTCGGATTCGCGTAGAGCAGCCGACTCGTGCTCGCGTCCGAGGAGTGCCAGGAGGCTGGCTCGCGAGGGAAGTCCAGGACCACGCCCGAGTCCACCGAGTGGCTCGACTTGGCGGCGCCTCTCGTCTGGGCGATTATGGTCTGCGGCAGGTCGGTTTGGGCTGCGAGGCGAGCGGAGTTTAATCGAGTCCGGGAATTTTTGCGCGTTTTTACGAGCTGCTTACTTTCACGCTCGACGTAGGAGGAACTTCTCAGGAGGTGCTCGTCCTCTTCCGGCAAGACGACCTCGTTTCTCCCCCTGATGGTGTAGGACCTGGACTTCCAGAGAGCCTCGTCGTTCTTCGCTTTGCAGCAATCGGTGAGGCTCGCGAATTCCCGGTTGCAGCAGGACGCCTTTCGGCAGCAGCAGCAGCAGCAGCTGCGACAGCACGGACGATCCCGAGCGGCGTCGCTGCTCGTTCTGCTCCTGCTGGTGGAGTGCAGTTCGCAGGTGTGCCAGCTGCATCTCGTGCTGGAGGAGGAGGTGCGCTTCGTCGGCAGGTCCTCGTCCATGCGCCGCTTGACCCTCTTGAGAATGCGACTCTCCTGGCCCTCGGCCTCGAGCTTTCGCGTCTCCTCGCAGACGATCTCGTTGATCTCGGTCATGTAGTCCTCGAGGAGGATGTTCTTCGCGCCCAGCGCGCCTTCCGGGCTCGCGAAGCTGTCGTTGCGGAAGTGATTCTGTGATTTGAGGCTCCTGGGGCTCTGGCGGTGGGAGGGGAGATCCTCCTCGATTAAGTTCGAGCAGTGGTACGTTTCGTCTTCCGAACGCTGGAGAGCATCGCGCAGTCGTTCGTTGCGCAATCGTCTGCGCGATTTGTTTCGTTGGCACGATGCTCCATACTAAAAAATATAAAATATGCTTTTTAACTTTCTTAAAGTTGTTAGTTCACTGATTATACTGAAATATTATTCACTAGGTAAATGTAAATTGAACTCGGCTTACGTGAGCTCGAAAATTCTGGCGAGCGGGAAATAAGGGAGGACATTCTGTGTCCAATAATAAAAAATACTAAATGTTTAGAATAACTTTCTACCAGATTTGAAGTTAGTTACCAAATTTTTAGATAAATATACGCAAAGTGCCGAATAAAATCAAATTTAAACCAAATAAATAAATTCACCGACACTGCACTTATCCCTCTGAAACCGCCCGCAAGTCGCTCCGGGCGCGAAGTCGCGCAGATTCGGGATGCTTCTGTCGGGTTGCCGCTGAAATTCCGGCCGGCAATTGGCGACGTACTCGAGCGAGGACGAGGTGCCGCGCCATCGCCGCGAGCTCTGCTGATTCTGTTGCGGCTGCGAGCGAGCCTCGGCCGGCTGCTTGCTCGGATTCGCGTTCACCAGGTAGGAGGAGCGCGAGCAGAACTTGAGGAACTCCGTGTCCTTCGAGCACTGCACTGCTTTTTCGCTGGTGTTGTGGATTTTTAGAGAGGTGTTGCTGGTGCACTGGTCCATGGATACCAGTGGGAGATATCTCGCAATCTGATCTTCAGGATTTCCGAAAGACCTGGAAAGTATAATGCAAAACGGTTTTTCGGTGAAATTATTGGAAAGCACGAATTTGCAGGTAGTTTTCAAGTCACGTGGCCAACTAACCTTTTGAGGTCGCATTTCCTCAACTTCCCTAAAACCCTGCTAATGTGTTTGAACTCGTCCTGACAGTCACCCGCGCTTACAAGCTGCCGATTTACGATCGCGCCGTCGACGAAGAAAAACCTCGATCTCCTGGAGGTGAAGGTCTGCATGGTTTTGCATAAGGAATTTTTGTTTCTCCGCTGGCACTCTTGCAGGTAATTGGACAGAAACTTGGGGTACAAAAACGATCCCTCGGCGACTTTCGACTTGAGCTCAATCTGATTCATGTCGATCAATTCCAAATTTCTCGTCGCGAAAAAAGCGTGCTTGATGTTCTCGAATACCCTGAAAAAACTGTTTTCGGACAAAGAAAAATTAACCTCGAATTCAGGATAAAGCACAAAAATATATATTCGACAAACGGAGGGGAAATTGTGCTTTTTAATCTTACGAGTGGGTTTCAACTTTTTGATCCGCGCTACATAGGTAATTTGCACTTCCGTGATAATTGAGCAGTAATGCAAGAGAGCCGAGTATGAAGCCGTCGAGATTACGTCCAGCTGGCTTATTTGAATACTTGAACTGCACTCCGTGGATCAGTGGCTTAGAATAAATAATCGTTCTCGAAATTTTGGGCTTCATCGTGAAATATTTTTCATTCGCATTATTTCCGAAGACACTATAGAATTTTTCTTACATCCGGCGGGCTTTTTTAATTATAACGAAAACAAGAAAATTTGACCCATTTATATAGGTTAACCGGTACGAGTGTGAATGCCGACCATTTAATCTAAAAACAATTTCATTTTCATTCGGCCCGATTCCACAAACGAAGTGAATTCAAAAAAATGCACATTTTTACTTCGCACTCGGAGCGCCATTCGGCGCAACGCCGATCCAAGAGCCAATCGCAATTATTGCAACGGAGTAAATCCACAATTGGCCGCAACTAATTTTCCAATAACCTGCAAAGAAGCCACGCGTCGGCGTACCGGCTGCCGTGTAATTATTGCGCATCTTCGAGCTCGGCTGCAGCGACAAAGGCCGTACGCAGTCCAGCGAGGAGAGGGAGAGAGAGACGAGGCTCGCGCCAAGAGCATCGCTCCGAGGCAGTCACGCGCACCGGAATCTCTCATTACAGAGCTAAGGTAGTTAGTTGAGGCATTTAATATGCGCCCGAGCTCCGGACCGAGCGGCGAATTCTCTCCGCCTCCGCCGCTACTGGCTTCCTTTCGGTATCGGTGTCCGATAACGCCGCAATTTCCCGTAAAAACGAGCGCCCCCTCATTAAGTGGCCTTTGGCGCGCGGGGAGAGAGAGTTGCCCGGGGTACATAATTACTCGCTCGAGGAAATTGACTTTCATCTCGCTCGGAGTTATTCGACGGGAGAGAGGAGGTCTGGCTTTTTGGAATCTGGCCCGTGGAGTGTGCTTCCATTAGTTTTCGCTCGATAAATCTGCGAACGCTTTCCAATTTACAAACCAATAAAGAGTCGAGGGCCGACAGACGTCCTCGAGGAAAACGAGCGAAACGAGGAAGACTCACCGAGCGAAAAGGTCAGCGAGAGGGCCGACGGCAAGCAGATCGCGCACATATAACAATTGCGTTAAGCGCGGTTCCCGGGGCACGAAAGCGCCGAGCTTTCCGCCGCGGGCTTGCGTGCGAGCTTTCTCCCTCGAGGAGCTTTCGAAGAGCGGGAGAGAGAGAGAGGCGCGCGTTTCGCGTGATGGGCGACTGCCCTCGAAATCCGAGGCGCCGTGTGGGAGGAACGTGCAGGCATGCAACAAGTGCGCCCCCGGATGAGGAGGAAGAGGAGGAGGAAGTGTACAAACGCGAGGGCCCGGACGTAGCGGCGAGAGCATCCGGAAATTCGAGCGCCAGACTTTCGGTGCCCGAGTGGAGCCTGTATATATCTTTCCCCCCCCTCTCGGTTTGCGGCTTTTCGAGCCGCCGGGTAGTTTGGGACGGTGGTAGTTTTTTCGTTTTGCCTCTCGTCGATTTTTGAGAATATTGGCGAGCCGTTCAATGGTATATCCTTCTGCTTCGGCAGTTTCAGGTATTTTTACTTTCTCCGCTTCCTTGTAATATATATAGTATCGAGTTTTTACAGACGAGGTTGCGTTTTGTTTTTCATTTATTTTTTCTGATTTTTAGCTGGGCCAAGCATCGGCGATCGAGGGAAATATAATTTTTGCCAAAGCGACGCTTTGCACGCTACTGAAATACTTTAACATAATTATTTTTAACTTTCCCAAGGTTCGAAAGCACAATTTTCTTCAGATTATAGTTATTTTATGCTCTAAATCACTTTCGTTAATTTCGCTTTAAATTTCATAATTTTTATAGCCTGGCACTTGAATCGAATATCCGCTTAATATATGCAATGTGTATAAAATGTTTCATGCACTTTAATACACAAGTTTAATTAAATTGAAATAAAAACAATTACATTTTGTATTGCGGCGAAAAATCAAACGTTTCTTACAAGGAATTGGTATAACCGTACGCATTTAAGCTGGTTTAACATATCTTTATGTAAATTGCAATACCGATAAAAAGTTTGCAAAATTAGCGCTGTGCATAAAATCGATAAAACGTCACGAGTAAATGTGCCATAAAATTACAAACGGCTGTCACTTCAGTACGATTTACGTCGATCCGCAAAATACTTTATTAATTAAGTTTAATTAAATCTCTGAAAACATCTTTATTCAATTATACGTAAACACAATCTTAATGCCCTTAACACACGTACATCGTATAGGAAAAAATCACCAAATCTACATCGCGCAATAAAAAACTCAAAAGCCCGGCACAAAAAAAAAAGGAGCGAAGCGGCACGCATTTCGTGCCGACCTTCTGGAGGATCGAAGCCGTACTCTTTCTTTCTTCTCTTTTTTTTTTTTCATTATACCGGAGAAGGCTGCGCACGAGCTGCGACATCGGGCTCGGAAAAATTCACCTTCGCCCCGCATTTATTCCGACGACGTGCTTAATGCCCCCAGCTTCGCCGCTCTTTGCCCATTAAAAGCGCGGCGCGGGGGGAAAATCTCGCGCGCCCGCGCCGAGCAATTATGCAGCCGCGTGCGAGTTTTCCATTTTCGTGACGAGATGTTGCGCCGAGATCGGGCGCTCGCGCGCAATGTGTAATTGAGACACGTAAGAGTCGCCATTGAACGGCCCTCCGGGAGCTTTATCGCCGCGGCCCGGGATTTTTCACGCGTACTGCCCTCGCGGTGCTTCCGCGAGTTTCGCGCGTTTCCTTTGCGTTTCCGGTTTGTCGGCAGGTGGCTGTTTTCTCGAAGGTGCCGACGATTTTCCCGGATTTTCGTGGTGTGCGCGGCGAGGAGAAAGTTTCCAGGCACGATTATTTTCCTTACCAGAATTCATTAGCATAGGCATTTATTAACACGATACTTTTAGATACGATCTTTCTATTAAATACTGAGAGGCTTTAACGGGAAAGCGTAATTTATACCGCATGTTTACAAAATAATTTATAATATTAAGCGTAGGCCAGTCTTGTTTATAAAATTTAAGGATCAGATATCTGTGCGCCACTTTGTTCGTTAATTGCCCAAAAGTAATTAATTCCACCGAGTTAAGCTGTAATTTAATAACCGTTTCTTCTTTTTTTAAAAAAAAAAGAACGTTAAAACGACATGTTAACGAGGAATCGTTATCACTTGAAATTAATACTACTTTTTTTTATATAAAACAAAAACGTCTCGCATAAATTTCCCACGCTATTCGGTATGCAAAACTGGGGACGGATTTTCCTATGCAAATTTCGCGTCATTACGTATGTATTAGAAAAAAACTACTTTTAAACCTCTCAATATTCAATATACCGCAGACAGATTTTCTTATGCAAATTTTACACCGCACACTTACAAATCATTCTAAAGCTAATACGGCCTACCCTTTGACTATAACAAATCAGGTCAACCCTACATATCCCAGAAATCGATCTGATTTCCTCGGCAAGACAAAAGCGAGTCGATCCATTTGACAGAGAGAGAGGCAAGAGAAGGTGGCTCGCCACGCTTTCATCGGATTACAGCAATCACCTCGCCCCGCTTCACGGCCAAGAACTCGTTCCTTTTTTTTTCTCTCTCTCTCTCTCTCTCTGCTTTCACCAAGTCGGCGGCAGGAAAAAGGATCGAGGGCCTAAGTACACAGAGCGGCGACGTATGCTAATGGAGCTTTCCAGTAAGCCATTCCTATGTACATAATGCGCGACGGGCACACACACACACACATACGGGCGCGCGTAATGCATGCACACATCGCGCGTCCAATAAACTAAAGCGTCGGCCCGGAATTCAGTCGGCGCGGTATAAAATTCACTGATGATCTAGGCATCCCGCCTTTTGTTTTTCGAGCCGCGCCGGACGCGGCATTTTTTTGATCGGATTTGAATAATAGATCGCCGCGGCCGCTGGTTTCGCTGCTCGCTCGAAATAGGAGCGAAGGACGCGACTGTGAATTGAAAATTATTTTCAGCTCCCTTTGCGGAGGTACGGCGAAGCCGCGATTGTTGGCTTTGCCAAGTAATTTTTTAGCGATAAACAGGCGCTCTGCGTGAAAAGTAAAGTTGTAAGCTGCTTTTACGAATTTATTATACCTAAAAGTAAAAATATAATTATCCGTAAAAAATTATAATCATCTCTTTGCAATTCACATAAAAATAGGAACCAGTAGTTTTTCGTTAAATTATACAATATAAAAGAGTCCACATTAATAAACACGTGATTTTATCGCGAATGAAATTCGCATCACTCGGCCATTTCCCATTCCCTTTACATTTACAGCCGCGGAAATAGCAGGTTGGCGATTAAAAGCAGCCCCCGCCACGCATACCCTCGGATAATATTAATAAACAGATCAAGCCTCTTTGATTATCAGCCCGCCGCGCCGGAATAGCCACCGTATAAGAGACGAGACAGGGGCTATATACTTTACGACTATAGTCCGCCTCGCGATCGCCAAGAATGTCCGGCCGGATTTTCCCGTCCGCGATCCCCGGCATTCCGTCTACGTCCGAGGAGAGAGAGAGAGAGCTTTTTTCCGCGCGCCGCGGCGTCCCGCATACTGGGTCATATACTTTTGCCGCCGCGTGCACGCCGCGATTACTCTCGGCGCGCCACCCCGCGCTTTTTCGCGCTCGAGCAATCGATATATATATACCTGCTGCTCTATACTGCTCGCGGGGAAAGTGTCGGGCTTTCCTATGCGGTTTCCAATAGTTTTTAATGGAAATTATAGGTAATTGTGTGTCGACGATGATTGCACGATTGTAGAGAAGAATTCTCTTTTGTCGCATTGAAAATTATTCTTGCTTCGCTAAAACGGCTTTCACTTACACGCAACCAGTATCTAAACACTTTCACTGAAACAAAGCAACACGGTGCATCAATCGATAATAGTCTATAAACACCCCCGAAATTCTCCCCCCCGCAGCGCAAAACCGCCGACTCACTTGTGTACTCTCGGGGCAGCAAGCTCGCACAGCGCTCGCCGATTGGCGTCGCTCATCATCGCCGCTCGGCTCTCTCTCTCGCATTCCCATAAATCGGCTCCCACGCGGCGGCGGCGCGCGTTCCCACCCCCGGTTGCGGCCCGCAAACGCGCTGCTGCTCCTCTCGGCGAAGGGACGCACGATGGGCCGTCGATGGGGCGGACGAAAATTCTCTTACGCTCGATTGTCCTAACGAGGAGAGAGAGAGAGCGCAGTTTCATGTGTGCGCGCGGCGCATTAGAGAGGATGTTTTTTTTTTTATCTCTCCTTTCTTCCCATTGTTGCGCGCGCAGGCCGCTCCGCCGAGCTCCGGAGGGAGAGCCTCATGGGAAAACAGTTGGCGAAAGATATTGCGTGAAATCCGCGCTGCTAATTGAGTGGGGGCGGGAGAAAAGAGGCTTGTGCCTCGGTGTGTCGTCGCAGTGATTTTTAACTTCTGCGCGATGGGTTATTGGATTTATGGCCGGAGAAGCGGTTTTTTTTTTCCCCGACGGCGAGGCTACTTATAGTTCTGGACGCGGACTTTATGGCTTTGTCGCTCGATGAGCCTTGAATCGGATTTGCTTTTAAATTGAATTTTTTCGACTGACGCATTATGCAGCCGATAACTGAATTTAGATGTTATTCTTTGTATATAGATTCTATTAAAATCGATAGATTTACGGAATCGCACTCCTTATGTGCGACATCTCAATTTATCTGCTCTGATTTATATATAAGTATTAGGGCTACTCTTAGAACTGAAATTTATTACACGATAAAGCAGGATCCCTCGACTTTCCAATTCTCCACTTATAAACTGAAGAATAAGTAATTGTCCGATAAAAAAAACTTTTAATCGTCATCACTAGAACCAATTACATATAAACTTAGGTATACGTCGACTTTAAAAAAATGTATGAAAAGATCCGTCGAACGTTTCCTTCCAGTGCACACAGTCGATTATCAAGTCGCCTTATCAAGCGCAAGTGCGAATAATGTAGTCCACCCAGGGCGGCTCGCATGTCGGGCCCTTCGTAGCTCGTAATGTCAAACAATTACACGTTAATAATTCGTTATTATTATCGGGAGTCGCGCGCGCGGGGGAGCTTTGGCGCGCGCGAAGCGGCGTCAATCGCAGGAGCCGAGTCCGCCACTTGAATAAGTGTTATGTGGGACATACCGATTAACGGGATAAATTGCCTCCGGCGTAATTGATACCTACCGCGACCGGCGTCCACCCGAGAAGGTGGCCCTCTCTCTCTCTCTCTCTACCGCTGCTCTCTCGCACTATCTGGAATTGCCGGGAGAGTCGAGCCGTTGTAATGTCCCTCGTATTTCTTGCGCTAATGAAGCCTCGCCACGCACCGGACTGTACGCGAAGGTCCTTCCGCGGCTTGCGGCGGCTATAGCCGTGATCTTTGATTCGCGGTGGAAAATTTGATGGACGCGGACTGCGACGTTTACTGCTCCGGTGCCGTCAGCGATTTTTAGTAAATTAAACGAGAGCTTTGAGAATGAAAAAAAAAAGAGTCTCTTCGCAGAATAAAAGATTTGCGAGCTCCGCCCCAAAAGGGCCGCAAAGAAGAACGGAGCAGCTAATGAAACCGTAATCGGAAAAACGCAACGAAACCTTGCCCACTGATCCATATAAAGCAGCGGGCCACCCGAGGGAGCTGTAATCTAAAATTGAAAGCGCTTCGCACTCGTGCGAGGCAAGCAGAGAAAGAGAGAGAGAGAGAGTTCCATCCTCCAGCACGCGACCTTCACCCGAATTAATCAAACAATCCTTAATCGAATAATCGCGCTCTCTCCGACGCGTCTCTCCTCTCGTTATTAACCTCGGGCCGAAATTAACGATCGTCGTCATCGTCGCGTGTAAACCAATTTGCACAGTGGGGCCGAAAAAGCAGCGCGCGCGCGACGACGTATTTCCCATAGGAATTAGGGTAGCAGGCCTCTCCCACAGGAACGCCGGCGCGAGTATGGGAACGAGAGACGAGGAAGAGTAAGTAAGAGATACGCTGTACAACGGACGAACACGGTGCGGCCGGGGAAGCACCGCTCCGACCCACCCGCCCCCCACGAATACGCGCGCGTATATACAGGGCGCCTTCCAAAACAAAAGGGACTCGAGTAATTGAAAAATGCCGGCTGATACGCCGGTCCGCCCGCCGGGGCTGACGGGAGGTGCGTATGGCTGCCTAATGTTTGGATAAGTGCACGCTTCGCAGTGCAGGGCTTTGCGAGAGCGCGCCTCTCTTCGGCGGAGGGTGGAACGGGGGACGCGGGGATAATTGTTTCTTAGGCGAAGCCCGAGCAGTGAAGATGCTACGGATTATTATTTTTTTTTTTTTTTTTTTTAAGCGGGGCTTCGGGGACTCGCTTCCCGGGGACTAAATTAGTTTTCGGGGGAAACTATTACGTTCGATGGGCCGTAATCGTTTCTCTATGCGATTTGGAAACGGAAGGTTTATCAAAAGTTTCTTTTTAATTAATATAAAGGCAGTTAAAAGTTGTTTCGTCAAACGCCTCACAAAGGGCCGAGCGTCAAACTCAATCCAAGTCGCAGATACGAAGCATCGTCACAACATTGATATACGTGCGCGACGCCGGCGTCGTTATCGCACGCGCGATCGTCATCCATCCCCGGCGCTCGGCTAAAAACCCAAATCGGCCGGCGCGATAAATCCTCGCGCGCGCTTCGCAAGTAAGACGGACGCGCGTCGGCGCGTGTCGCTCCTCCATAAATCGTCCTAACGAAAGCCCATTAGTGTATTACATTATCATGCCGATTTGGGCCATCGTCGACGCCCCCTGCTGCCCCCACCAGGCGGCGGCAACCCTTGCGCCTCCGTCGGTTCTCGGGCGACTTTCCCGCGGGAATGCGCTTTCGAGAGAGGCGTCGATGCTGGGAGAATATTGTGCTGTGGGAGCCGAAGCGCGATCGGTAATCGTTTATTGCGATAATTGCGTATAACAGCCGGGGGGAGAGCGTATATTGCGGTGGGTGGAATTTTTTTGGCTCCCTCGTCGGTGCGACGTGCACTCGGTGTTCTTTGTGGAGAGTAATCAATTTCAAAGTCGAGCGTGAATAATCCTTGAGATAAGCTGTCGTTATTTTGTTTTTCCATCCAGCGATCTCAATATTTAAGAAAAACTCTGGGCATCGATAAAACACGAATAAATATAAAATGCAATCTTATTACGACTACCGAGTGACTCTTTAACTTTCAAGCCCCGGTAAACATCATTATTTCAGCCGCTGCTCCAATTGTCGATCGCCGTGAGAACCTCCGTCCACACCGCTCGGACGAAAGCGTCCGCGTACACATCACGCTCGAGGAGCTGCGAATCGGAGAGGAGAGCTCGCAGACAGGAAGCACGCGGGAACAAAAAGCGCGCGCGCGCTGCTCTCGCATCGACTCTCCCGCGACAATGGCCGTGTCCACCTCTCCTCGCGTGCCTGTCTTCCGAGGCGGAGAATTCGCGGCGATTGGTCGCGTGTCCCGGGAGGCACGTGGCCGACTCGCATCAGCTTCCACCTCGCTGAAAGCGCTCCGATGATCAAAACGTATATATATATATCGAGTTCGCCCCGACGCCACGGTTATCTCTCGTCTCTCGTCTCCTCTGACCCCTGGCCGACGATGGTGAATGCCGCATTTTTACGTTATGTGTATACTCTTGTGTTCGCGGCGTGGCCGAGGTTCCTCGAGGGTGCTCCGGGAGATTGGGTTCAAAGGGTCGATACGATTGTTAATGCAGTTTTCGAGGTGGCGATGAGGTTGTATGATATTACAAGCGAGCTTTTAGTCTTTTTAATTGGACTGGGGTTGATTATGCGGAATGCACGGAGGGGATTGCTTATGAAGGAGTGAAAAAGTGCAGCTTGATCTGATGTTAAAATTAAAAGATTTTAATATTTGAAATTTGAAATTTATTATTAACCAGAAAATAACGTTACAAAGGGTTTCTTGAGGTGAAGTTGTCACCTTTACAATTCCTTACATGCAACGCTATCCTATAGAAGTAAACTAGGTTACTTGTACATAGGCTGGTCGTAGACTTAATCTATCTTAAACTAATAGAAACAATAATGTTTGTTCATTTCTAATATGTGTATTATACAAAATACCGAAAAAAATATTTATACTCGACTTGTTAAAAAAAAAAAAAAAAACAATTTTTTGACACTCCTTTTGATAATCGAGCGAGAACGTGATTTTAAATATCACTTTCTCACACTTGCATCTAAAACTACTACATCTCGTCAAAGTAAATTTTAAATAACGACCCGCAAAGAGGCAATTATTAACCAAAATTCCGCTAACAAACAGCTGCGCTAGCCCCCCCCCAACGAAACATTACATCCCGATGCAAATCGGCCAACCGCCGGAGCCTCCGTCCAACAGCGCGAATTGTCTTGGGTAAACAGTGCTCTCGAGCCTTAACGAGCGAAACGCAATATCGTCACGTGACGATGATTGGGAAGAGTGCGCGCAGCGCGTCACGGCCGAGCGAGCTTGGCGCGGTCTCCCGGGATAAGGTCAACAGGGCGCCAAGCTCGTCGGCGAGCGGGACATCAAAGGAGGAGAGTTTTTATAGGAGGCGCAGGCTGAACGGCAATAATGCCAGGGCTCGGCGCGTGCTCTCGTTTGCGGTCTCGGCATAACGCACGCTCCATAATGCCGCCCGGTCCCGTTTTGTGCCGAGCGTCAGATTTCAGGGTAAAAAACCGGCGCCGAGTACAGCTTCATTAAGTCGTGCGTCTTAATTAAATCACGGGGGGTGGACTGCGCCTAGGCTGCCTAGCTCGGATGATGGTAATTGGAGCCTCTGATGAGTAATCATTTGGATTTCTTTGTGGATTTGTTTTACAATTGTTTGGTTTTCATTGGGTTGGGGCTTCTATTAATTTTGGACGACCCCCGCATGGCCTTTGTTTTGCGAATTTGGCTTTCTATTTATTTCCTTGAGGTTTTAGTAACTTGGGTGATTAACATTTTGGTTTTAAAAGTATTTATTCATTACAGATACATATAGTAGAATTTTTCTTCCATTCTCTGCAGTGTAACAGACGTACACTGAGAAAAAAGTTTAGTAAAAATTACCATACTGTCTAGTAAAGCCGCCACAGACTGTCAAAACCCAAAAAATTACCATACTTTATAGGAAAATTTACCAAACAAAATTGATTAGATACATAGGAAAATTTACTAAACAGTATAGTAAAATTTCTTATAAAGTATAGTCATTTTTTGGGTTTTGACAGTCTGTGGCGGCTTTACTAGACAAGATTATTTGTAATTTTTACTATATTCCTTCTCTCAGTGTACCATTCTCCCAATCTCCCGATCTCGATCTCTTGTTAATTTCGAAAAACGTGCCCTCGTAATCGTGAAATCAAAGAGGGAAGAATACGTATACCACAAAGAAGCCCACATCAAATCATCCTTCACAAAAAGCCACCCCTCCTCCCGAACCAATAGACAAAGAGCCGCTCTCGAATGCGCAGAAAAACCTCGAGCAACGGTCGAAAGTATCGCGTTACTCCAACGCATCATCATCGTCCTCATCGTCTTCATGGCCGTCATGATCCTGCGCGTCGCCGAGTCAAAATCCCGCTGCAGCCCCCCCCCCCTTTTTATCTCTCCGCCGCGCGAGCGACGAGCGCGCGTATGTACACAGATTCCGTTTCCTTCTCTCTGCACTCGGCGGCGAGTAAATACAGGCGCGAGCAAAAGGCGCGGCAGCATCCCGGCTATTAGGGCAGCTCTCTCTCCTGTATATCGGGGCTATTTGATCAGATTGAGCGACGCGCGCGCGCAGCGGGGCCAACTGGTCAAAGGTTAATTAAAAAGGGGGCCACGGACTGATTTGATTAGCAGTTTTCCAGAGCTCTCTCTCTCTGTCTCTCTCTCGGGCCGCTCGCGCTTTTCTAAGCTGCCGCTGCCGCTGCCGCTGCTCCCTCGAAAACTCAGCTCGAGCTGGTAAATATGTGCGCGAGAGGGGCTTTTTGCGCGGCGGACTCTCGACGCGCGTAATCGGGAGTCGAGGATTCGGCCGCTTCTTTATTTGGCCCGGGCTTCAAATTACTCGTTTATCTTTGAAGCGAAGGTGTGCCGTGGCTCGAGTCCGCGGATACTCGCCTGGATGCTTCGCACAGCTGAAACGAATAACTCGGTTAGCGACGGTGGCTTTTAATTAGTCTTTTTAATTCGGCTTTATACGAGAAGAGATCTGATAAAAGTTTAGATTTAACTTGAAATTCTTCGGTGGCTAAATACGAGTGCGTCTGCCGCGTACAAAGTAAGCTGAAACTGCAGTAAATCAAATATCAGAATGCAGTTTGGATTCTAATAAAATGTGTCGTGATTAAATTTCGTTCCCCCCGAATTTCCATAAATTACGAAAGAAACTCGCGGGCATCAAAAGCTACACCGCAATGAAAACACACTTAAATCCACAGCTCTCGAAGAGCCCCAACCCCTTCAAACAACACTTTACACTCTTCGAATGAACAGCCGAAGCCCAGCAGTCCATCATCCTCGAGCGCATCCCGTTCATAAATTAGTTTCCCAACAATTCGAGCTCGGTCGCACTTTCGCGGGAAAGAGAGAGAGAGAGAGAGAGAGAGAGAGGGAGAGAGCGCAAAAAGCGCGACGAGCCAACTGTTCCACCGCCGTACGTTCCAGGCACGTGACCTGCGAAATTCCCTGGGAAGCCTCGCCGACAATGGAAATGCGTATAGAGGCGCACACATTTGCGCGTCGAGTCGCGTGCCGCCGCTGCGTCCCGGGGAGCGAATCCCCGCCCTTTCTCTTTCTCTCTCTCGCTTTTTGAGGAACTGCTCCCCCGACGAACGGCGATGCGTTCGAAATGCGCGCGGCTTTCTCACGCGATCTCGCCTAGGAACGTTTGTACGAATCCGGCCGGGATGTATATAAAGAAAGCGCGAACACTCGGGGGGTGATAAAGAGTGTTTGCTCTCTCTCTCGGTGTCGTTCGCTGGAATTAGCTGCAGAGACGGAGATGAATAATGCTGATGGTTCTTTATGGAGATGCGAGAGCTCGTGAATGTTCGCGTCGAGTGCCGAGATTATGGGAGATTATTGCGAGGGGGGATATTCGACGGAAAATAATTGTGCAGTGTAGTCGATACGATGCTTAAATCGTTACAAATGTTTTTTAATTCAAGAGACATTAACGATTTTCGTATACAATACCGAACTATTTAAGGTATTAATACAATCAGATAAGCTGCCCTATACACATCAGCTACATAAAATAAAGCTTCCGAATATTAAAAAAAACTCTTAATTCCCCAGATTTATCAGCCCAATCCCGGCCTAAAACCTCGTCTCCACCTCGTCGCCCTTACGCTCGAGTGCATCGCTCCGCGTTCGGTCGGCGACGCGCACGTCGTCCCGCCGCCTTATCTCGCCGAGCTCACCCTCCGAAATCGCGAATCGGCCACGTGCGCTCACGCGAGATTCCCCCGTACATACACCTACCTGCGTCTGGGAGGGCTGCGCGGCGCCTCGTGAGTCATCGGGCGATTACTTTTTTTTTTTTCTTTCTCTCCTTCCGGCCGGCAGTCCGCAAGCTCATCGACGGGAGACGGGGACTTCCGCCGCGGCGCGCGTAACCGCCTTTCATCTGCGCGCGGCGGAGGGTATATATGTATATCGATCAAATATGCGCAAGTAGCGCTTGTTTACCGATAATCGCTCGGCGGTGCTTAACGGTTAGTGGATTTCTGCCCTCGCGGGGGTTCTTACGCTCTGTTACCTGAAAATCATTTGTAATGGATAGTTATTGGTCTGTGTCGATGGTAACGCGCTCGGAAATTCTAGCGTTTTATTGCTGTCGCGAAACTTTATTGCGCGGCGCTTTTTTTTTCTAAAAGAGCAGACTATTACGTTCGATTAGTTTTATTAACTATTGATGCCCGTCACTCACTTCCTCGGCTTTTACACGCGCACTCGGCTATTAACGCAATTATCTTCAAGATCAAGCGAGCTTTCACAAACCCGATGATGTTTACAAGCCACTTACTCTTTTCTCGCATATCCCCCCATTGTCCCTTTTGCGCGTCTCAAAACGAAGTTTGCCCTCGATATCTCGGGCTCTGTCATCTTGCAAATTCAACTGTCCGACTCTTTGCTCTCTCTCTCTCGCCCACACTCGACTGCTCCCCTTTTCGTACACGGTATCGCGGGGGCTTCCTTGCTCGAGCGACTCGAGTAATTGTGGGCGTGCGCTCGTAGATTTGCGCCTGGCACGCGCAAAGTGTCCGAGGAGAGAGAGAAGGAAGCGGAGAGCGGGCTGCGTGAGCGACTCTACGTTCCTTGCGATTTTCTCCGCATCCAGCCCTCCTAGCTGGCCCGGACAGTCGAGTAAGGCACGTGGCGCGCGGCGCCGTAATTGCCCCCTCACGGCTGCTGATTTTTAATGCCGCTCGCGAGCGACGAGGTGTAAGTGATGATGACTCGGGCTGAAACTCGTAAAGGGACACAAAGCGTATCCGTTTTGCGCTTGCTTCCGGTTAGATTTCACGGAATGGGCTGTTACGCTTTTGCGAATTGCGTTTATTTTAAGATTGAGAGCTGCATTGAATGAATTTAAACTGAGGCTGCAAGTCGCAAACATCTTCAAACAAAATTATCTTTCAGAGAATGAAGAAAAGAATTTTAAAAATGTTAATAACCATTTCGTATTTATGACTATTTTCAAATAAAATTGGCGCCTTAATCTCTTGATGATTATAAATCCCTTGATTAATAAAACTTCATAAAAAACAATCAATAGAGAGACTCAATGGAAAGGGAGAAGAAAAATAATCCCAGTAGAATTACACGAGCTCGAGAACGAAACGTTAAACGTACACGCATTAAGAGAAAGGCGGTCTCGGTACAGGGGGAAAGAAGGTCTCGGTCAAAGACTAACTTGTCAATGACAGAAGCAACAAGCTCTCTCTTCCCTTCCGTTTAGACAGGCCCGGGAGATGAGAAAGGCCAAACGAGCGCCGGGATTTGTCCTGGGCGAGGGTGGAATTCGCCACTCTCTCTCTCTCTTCCCTGCCTTTACGTTTGACATACCGCTCGCGACCAGTTGCGTTTGAACCCGAGGACACACCGCGTAGATATTTTCTTTTTCTATTTACGCGAGAGACAGAGAGACGCTTCGCTCCGAAATTTAATCAAAAGAGTGCGCGGCGCAGAGGAAAATAAACTAATTTCCCCGAAGCCCGAGTGCGCGGCAGAGTCTATAATATAAAGGCCGCGCGTTCGCGCTGTCCGGCCGTCCGGAAGAGAGAGCGAACAATACGCAGCTAACCAGGCTCTGAAAAGAAAACTCGCTTGCGACAAAAACTTGAAAAAACCTCGTCACAGCTCGCGCCAAGATAAATCCGCGCGCTCGGAAAATCTTCCCGGGGCAATTAGCCCCCGGAGCCGGGAACGCGGGGAAAAGAAGCGCTAATCCGGGCGCCATTGAAAATCTAGAGGTGCATCTCGCTCCTCGAGAGAGAGAGAGAGAGTCGGGTTAACTTCGTTATCTCGCGCGAGCGGCGACGTCGGCAGCAGAGCAGCAGCAGCGGCATAACCCTGTTAAAGCGCGCCTATCTTGCTTGAGCGCGAGCTCGCACAGTCGCGCGTTTAATTTGCCCGCGCCATTCAGCGAGAGCCGAAAGGGTTGAGGCGCCGCCGCTTACACTCGCTGAATAGCGAAGCTAAATACTGCAGCGTAATTCGGTTACGCGCGCGCCCCGTTCTCTCTCGCTCCATATCTGTATCCTCGCCGTCTATCTCTCCGTGGGCGCGGAGCGGCGGGACGGCGCGAGAGACTTGCCGCGAGACTGCGAAGAAGAGCCGTGCCGCCGATGCTAAACGTCGTTAAGATACGGGGATCGGCGCTGTATGGGCGCCTCTGTTTCGGATGCAATTTCCGGAGCTTTTCAGAAGGTTTCGCGGCGGCTTTCTTTGGGTGATTCGATTTTTCGCTGAAATTTCGCGTTTATTTGGTTGCTTTCGGTTGATGGATTTATGCTTTTGAATGAAAATTAATTGCGTTTTTTTTTTCGTTCAAATTTAGCGCGAAAGTTTAAAAGTAGTAGTGTTGTAAAGAGATACAATGCGGGTATAATTAATCCTTATTTATGGGCCCGAAAGCCGATTACGAATAGAAGAGCAAACATCGAAACGTCATCTAATAACTGTCCTCCTTTGAAAGCTGCAACAAAGGCCAACAGCAACCACTACAATGGATACATTCGCGCCACGTGCCATTTTCAGTCGTTTGAGCGCGTTTCGCCAAAGAATCGGCAGCGTTCGAAAGGGAAAAATCTCCGACCGAGCGCGCAAACAGCGGGGTTGAATGCGTAGGCGGTTTGCTTAAGCTACAACGGGCCAACAATATAATCCCTGGACTGTGTCGTGTCCGAGCGATTTTCCCGTCTCTCTTTTTTTTCCTTTGTGCATCTTCGCGGGAAACCGGGGGCCCCGACAATTTGTCGGACGATGGCTCTTTTAGCTCCTGTCCACCTTCGGGGGCCGCCGTAATGGGGCGACGCTACCTTTCCGGCCGATGCCTTGCGACGGCTCACTTGTAGAATTTCTCGAGTTATTGTAGCGTTCGGTTTAAATCACGTGTCTATTAGCGACAATATAACGCAGGAGGCTCCGAGTGGAAAGGAACGGCACGTGCTTTGTCGAGTCAGTCGAGTATAGCGCTTTATGCGAACATCTTTTCACGGCATCTGGGGCGTGAAATTTTTATCGCTCGGCGGAACAAAACGAAGATCGAGTCCATTGATCGAGGCGTCGCTTGATTTCGAGGCAAATAAAACTAACGATCACAATAATACACTTTAAATACGTTAATAAGAATGTGTAATTATAAACTCGATACGCCTTTAACTGAAAGTAACAATAAGCTAAAGAGTATAACGAGCCAAGAAAAATGTTACTCGCTCTTACAAGCAACGCCATCCGAACAAAACCCCCGTCGCTCGTTAAGGAAATCGGCGCATCTTCTTGGCGATGGAAAAGAAAATCGCAGGCTCCTTAGCAATGCATAATGCGCGGGCCTCAGCTGTGCACATAATACCTCTGCCCTACGGCGCGGACTCTCTCTCTCTCTCTCTCTCTCTGTCAGCGGCACGCGCTCATTAGAAGGCGCGCGCATTGTGTCGCCTCAATGGAGCCAAGTCGGCGAGGGCGGATTCTCGAATAATAAAGAAAGCAGGAGCGGCGTCAAACCTGCAATCTGGCCCGGCTATTTTGCACCCCCGCCGAGGCCGGGGGGGAGGGAGACGCGACTAATAGCGCGGACCGCGTGACTTCAATGCCGCCGCGATTGTAGCGTTCTGAGAATCGCGAGCGAGCGAATTTCGTAACGGCAGAGGGAAAGGGCATTGTTGCGATGCTGCGCTCGCTTTTTTTTGTTGACGGACAGATTGGACGGCATGCGCATTTACTTTTTGACAGCTTGAAAAAGAGAGGCTGCTGAATGGATTTCAAGTGTTGAGTTGCAATAAACTACGCGTGGAATCGCAAAGTCAGCTTGTGCACATTTTCAAAGAGACAGATTTCGTTCTTATACGAAAAATAGGATTGTTCTCTCGTCAGCGGTAAATCTGCTGTTTGTCAAATTTTTTTATGACACTCTATACGGTTTTATGATTCTACCCGCTTTTTGCTATCATTTTCGCACCTCTTTTCTTCCGAGAATCTACACATCTGGTGTCAATATGTCTGTGTCTCGACTAAACGTCACTGCAATGTACGAATCACCATTTAGTTTTTTCTCTAGACTAAATCCCTGTTTTTTAGTCACAAATCAATTCTTCTTTTGAATAATTCTTTACTCCGTCTTAAAAACAGTTGTTGCAGAAAATATTATTTACTTTTATACTACCTACAGTCTGTACTTGCTTCCCCACCCGCTATTCAATCGCCATCAAACCGGATTCTAAAACAATTTCCACCCCCGCGCCTTCCGCAATCCCAAAAACCTCGCTCCCGCAATTATCACCACTCGAAAACATCTGCCGAGCGTCCAATATTTCCACCCCCGATCGCGCGCGAGCCAATTGAAACGCGACAAAGGAATGCGCTCTCGAAAATCACACTCTATCATTACCCCTGTCCACACAATGCGCAGATAGCGCCCGCGATAAACCCCGTTGACCAGCTGTAAAAATAGAGCAGCCGCGACGTCGGCCAAAACAAACCGGCACCGCGCGATCCGCGAGGCGAAAGGCAAATCGAAAGAGCTCTCTCTCTCTCTCCCCCCGGAAGTGCGTGAATCTACGATCTGCCGATCAAACGCTCGCGGCCGCGCGCGCGCGCACCTGTGTAATTACGCGGCCCCGCGTCGAAGGTACTTATATATATATATCGAAATGGGAAAAAAAAAGGCAGTCTTATTTACCGGGGCGCATCGCACCTGTACATCGCGGAGTGAGCGTGCGCTTCGAGCAGCCCCCCCGCGAAAGGCCAGACTCGCCCGGATGAATCACCAATCAACCGTCCAGTCGACGTTTTTCTGTAAGGGCGCGCGTCGCGTCGCGGCGTAATCGAGTGTGTGTGTGTGTGTGCAGGCCGGTCGCTCGTTCGCTTTTCTGGGAACGCTTTTTAACGCCTGGCTATACTACGCTATATATATCCCCTCGGTCGTGGCTGGATTTCGCGTTTTAACGAATTTCGGGGGGGCTGGTCTTGCAATTTTTTTTTTTTTTTTTTTTTTTTTTTTTTTCGTAAGGGGCAGAGGGAGAGAGACTGTTTTATTCGCTTTAAAGGAAAATGGATTTTTTTTTTTGCGTTCAACGAAGGCGACGAAAATGTGTTTCATTAAGGTTTTAATAGATTTTCCTATAATATCAAGTTTCTTTAGGGCTTAACTATAACCAAGTTTATAGCTCGTTCTTAATGCAAGCCATTTCTACGAAGGCTAGTATCAAAAACAATCTTTTAAAAAAGGAAAAAGCTCGCCAATCCACCTACCGATAAAAATTCGCTCCCATGCAAGCCGGATATAACCCGCAATTTCGAAAAAGTAACAAACCCTCCTCTGCGCGCAAAAAAAAAACTAATCTCGCAATATCAATAGCCTGCGCCTATCAAGTTTTAATATCTCCCCGAGAAACTCGAGCGCCTTGCACCCCCCCTCGCGGGGCAGCCTACAATTTTCATTAGCTCCTCCGTCGAGCTCGCGAAATGTCTTACTCATTAAAAGGAAAGTCGCCTGCTTATTAGAGCGGCAATTTCACAAGGAATAATTAAATTTTCCGCGTCCGGAGGAGAGAGAGAAGAAAAAAAAGGAGGTGAGCCCCGGCACACATACGCACGCGTACATAGCATGCGCACCGGTCAGAATTCAGCAGCCTACGCCAGCGCGAGCGGACGAGCAATAACGGCGGCGGCGGCGGCGAGCCGAGCAATTAAACGCCCGTAATTCTCCCACGCGAGTGCACGAAAGAGAAGAGAGAGAGAGAGAGAGAGAGAGAGAATGCACATAAATAAAGGTGGCCGGGCTCCATTAAAAATGATCGTGCCCTTCGATAATGAGCCCAAGGGTGTTGTGCGCACACACGAGCGGGGGTCGTCGGTGCTGATGCAAGCTGCGGCCGGACCCCCAGCGAACGCGAACCGCTCGCCGATGGAAGGACAAAGCTGGGCAGCGTCTCTGTTTTTACTTTTGCGTTTATACCGCTTTCGGTTGGAGGAGACGTTTGGACATTGAAAATTGAAAGCGATAATTAGCGTATCTCTTACTTCTTTTTCAAGAGGCTCGAGAGCTCGGCTTATTTATTGAAATAATCATATTTCAAGTGCGCAATATGTCCCTTCCCACGAAAGCCTTCGAAGACAAAGCCACGGACTACTCTAGGATCGCAAGCGAAACTTTCGCCCCATCATTATCGCCGCTTGTCAATCGATTTCCGAGCTCGGCCGCGAAGGTGTATATATATAAGGCGCGGCGAATCGTGGGAATTCGAATTCGCGGCGGAGGCGGAGCCCTTCGACGCTCGGCGGAATTCGGGCACAAAGGAGAGCCAGCGCCGATCGCTCTCTGATGAATCAACGTAATTTCGGGCATTGACGCGTCAAAATTTTTAATTTATCGCGCCCCCGCCGGCCCGAGGCGTGCGTATGGTAAATAACTCGCTCGGAGGGATGTTTTTACGCGCGCCGAGAGAGCTTTGTGTAACGAACGATGATAATGCCGCGAAGATGAGTGGCTAGTTTTTATTGTGGGCCGATAAGTAATTGTCGTGGGGGCTTGACGGCTGACTCGAATTTTTCAATTTCTTTCTTCGCGTCGTGGCCGGAAAATATGTGGAGCTATTGTGGCTCAAAGTATATTGTGTAATATTTGCTCTGGTTTTCCAAACTTTTATAACCAATGGTAAACAGTTTTGAAATAAATTTCTGCCTTTGTAGATGTAAATTGCCGATTTAAATAAGGTACACGGTTCAGGTATTTTAAGATTTTTAAAAATAAGCCTCCCCTGACGAAAGGAGCGGCAAAGGAACTAAAGCAAACCGTCGAACTACAGGCATTCCTTCGGCGCGAAAAGTTGCAGAAAAGGGAAAAAGGGGCCGCAGACGCGAGACTACAGACTACCGAGAACAAAAGCCACTAAGCGGCCAAGCGAAATACCGAGAGCCGACTCCGCGACACTTTCATGCGCGAGCTATAAACGAGAGTCCCCCCCCCCCCTCCGTTTGAACTGGGTTAGAGGCGCAAAGTGCCATTGAAAAGCGTCGTATGTTCTTGGTCGTTAAATCCTGGCATCAGGCCGGAAAGCCGAGGGAAACGCGGCTGCAGTTATCCTTCGCGATGCTCTCATTAGGCGCGTGCAAAATAGCGGCGCAGTGGCGCCACGCGGCGCGAGAAATGATTTCGCGCCGCCGCCCCGAGCTTCCTAATATAACTGTCTGCCGCGCGGACGACCGGCCGTCGAGCCGTAAATTCGAGTTTGCGCGCGCGCGCCCGAAAGGGGAGAAAAAGAAAATCGGCCGCGCCGCGCGGGCATCTCTCGCGCATTTATAAACGTCGCTGACGATCCTGCGCGCTCCTCTCCGGGGCTTTAACGGCCAATAAATTTAGATCTCTCTCGGGCGCTGATGAGCGCCCGAGCTCGGGGGACACGGGAGTTTTTGCGGATCGGATGATATGCGCGAGACGTAACGAGCGCGAAGGGAGGCGATGAGTTGAGGAGCGCCGAGCGAGAGATTTCGGGCCTCGCGACGAATTCCCGAGTCCGTCGGAGATACCTTCGCGTTCTTGGGCTTGTTATTTCGCGAAAAATGTCGATTAACAACATTTTTATTAGAACGTTTTTCAAAAAATTTCTGGCAAAACCATATTACATATTGTTCCCAGGTGAAAATAATTTATCTTATTTTTATAAAGATTTTATATAAGTTTTGTAAAGATTTGGTTCTATACAATTTATATAAAATTTTTATTTAAAACTGCAAAAAATATGAGCTCCTCT
>UCOM01000544.1:0-74412 GCA_900474385.1 Ormyrus pomaceus | reverse complement strand
TTCCATTTCTTCCCTTTGTTTAGTCCTGAAGTCCTTGCTGCAGTGGAACTTCCATAATAAGTCAGACTCCTCAATTAAGTATGGATTATGATGTTCTAACATGAATAGTTGATCAGGCGTTGCACGTTCAAGAACAGGTTTTATAATATAGTATGGGACACCACCCGTAAATTCAAGAGCATCAATATTTTCTATTAGTACTCGAATACACATTTCATAAAGGGATGGTAATGTAGTACAACCAATCTTATTTCCTGAGAAAACTTTAGTTCTAAAAAAAAAAGACATTTTAGAAAAGAAATTTTAGACATTTTTTGAAATAATAATTATTCAAGCCTAATTATTTTAATATTTACCTTTGATTTTTAGCATGTATTACTTGAGATAACATATCATCTTCATCTTGCCTACGCTGAAGATAATTTATAGGTTGAAGCGGTTTATAGTAAGGGCTAGGTTCCGGTAAAGTAGCAGCTAAATCAATTTCTTCAGGAAGTTCATTTAGAGGTTCTAATCTAACATTAGGCGATAAAAGCGATTTTGAATTCATAAGTAAATGTGGAGGGTCAGGTGCATCATTTAATTTGTCTGAAGATACCCTACTGCTGGAAGCTGTAGATGGACTTGGATAGTTCATAAGTGGTTGTTCTGTTTTACTTGATTTTGATGAGCTATTTTCTTTTTTCTTTTTAGACGGAGGTAATAAAGTACACATGCCAAGTGCTTCTGCAAAACTGGTACCTGAATTACAGTCTATGCCATCATCATTGCTTTTGTGTACTTTTTTTTCCTTCCGTTTTTCTTGTTTATCTTTATGTTCCTTGTGTTTATGTTGCCTAGATTCTTTACTTTTAGATTCTTTTTGTTCTTTATTTTCTTTAAGCTTTTCTTTATCCTCTTTATTTGTACTGCTAATTAATTCTTTTCCTTTACTTTTACTATGTTTGTCTCTGTCACTATGTTTTTCCGTACTTCTATGTTTATCCTTATGCTTACTTTTATCTTTGTCTTTAGAGTGATCTTTATTACTAGAGGAACTATGAGAGCTTTTTATCTTGGATGATTCTTTAGAATGCTCATTGCTCCTATGCTTTTCCTCTTTATCCTGTTTATCCAATTTGGAACTTGAATTCTTTTCTTTTCTTTTTGATTTATCACAAGATTCATTCAATTTGGTTTTGTCTTTTAGACTAGATTTTTTATCTTCTTTTGTTTTTTTATAATCTTCTTCGTCAACCTCATTATCATCTACTTCTTTACTATACACTTCTTCATCTGATAGCTTATCGTCAACTATCATAAAACTATCTTCTTCGTCCTCTTCTAAATTCTCGTCTTCCTCATAATTATTAGAATTTTTCACTTTTTTCCTTTCATTATCTCCATCGCTAGAACTGGAATCGTATTTTCGTTTTCTATTTTCAACCCGTTTTTTATCTTTGTTTGAGGAAGATGTGGAAGATTCTGATTTATTTTTATCTTTTCTTTTATGAAGGTTAGCTTCTGAGTCTTTTGAAGATTCATATTTATCCTTAGAACTAAGGTGCTTATTTTTGCTGGGTGATTTTAATTCTGAATCTTTTTCACTTTGCTGAAATTCAGATTTTCTTTTAGCTGTGTTTTCTAAGTCACCATCAGATTCAGATGCTGCATAAGACTCTGGTACATCAGGAACACAAGCTTCATCTTCATCTGCACTATTTGGATCTGCATCCCTAACGAGTGCCCTCCATTTAGAAATCAATTGTTTAGCTGCTTCTCTTACACCACTTTCACGATGACAAAGAGAATTGATAGTACGACCAATTCCAGTACTTTGTAGTAGTGGTATTGTTACTGGTAATTTGTAGAGTACCTCTATGCAATGTTTTAGCTGAAATTAAATATTATTTAATTACAATTTAATTTTTAATATTAAGAAGTTAAAATAATTCTTAAAAATGAATTATTATACATCCATCTTTTCTTTACGTTTGGAAATGTCACTACAATTTTTATTAATATTTATAATTATTATATTATCGTTTGGGAGAATTAACCTCAGAATAAAATAAAAATAAAAATAGTATAAAACTAATAATAAAAATTAATAAAAAACCTTTTAAGCTTTTTCACTGATTTTTGCGTTACACTGATTTAAGAAAGATTAATAAAAAAAGCTTTGTCTTTAGCAGGAAAAAAAGATATATTTTATATAAAAAATTTTGATTACAAATAAAAATAAATTTTTTTTTATTAACCTAAAATAAATTTTAAAAGATTTAGTGAACAGACTTGGTTAAATAAAGTAAAATTAGAAAACTGAAATTTTTTATGGCACACGCGTTTTTCTCATGAAAATAAATAAGTATTAATTATTTTTTTTTTACCCTAGATTTATCATGACGACTTCTGTCGATACTCCTTTGATAATGCAGCAGTTTCTCCTCTGTAGACATCATTGAACAAAATTACACAGCTGTAGCAGTAAGCAATCCCACAGCTGTGAAAAGCCTGAGCCTGACACTATTAACTGGGGAACAGCGAGCGTGCGAAACGCTATTGCCTACGCTCACTTTCCTACTTTTCTTTTCTTTTATCTTATTCTTTTTTACTCGTTCTCGGTTTATTCACAATTTTCACTGTTTTAAAGGAATACGCTCGCCTCTCACTAAAAGTCTTTCTAATAATTTTTTAGCTTTTTAATTACATGATCAAGATCAAGAGACGGCTTTCTCCCTTTAAAAAGTTACAAGTTTATTTTTGGTTATAGTCGGCTAAATCTGCAATTTTCACTCGTGAGCTAGACAATATACGGTTTCTGAATTCTATCCATTCCGCACGTCAAAACGGAGAATGAGGCTTCGTTTGCAACGAATAAAGCTGCACTAAAATTTCCCTAAACCCAGTTCTTCAAACTCTTTTCAGAGGAAGTACAAAAAGTACTAGAATACCCGACAAAAGCCAATATAGAATTGAACATGAGAATTCAATGCAAATACAGACACTGCATCGTGTCGTTTGATTGATCTGAGATCACTGCACTGAGATTTCGAACAGTAGAACGTTGCTTCTGAGAAGGCTAAACTATGACTGCACCCGGGAGATCGGCGTCAGAGCAGTAGCAGTGTTCTAACTTCTAACTTCTAAAAGTTGCCAACCACGTTTATCGTTTACAGCCTGTGACTGAATGCAACTAGCGCCACGGAAGCTGTTCTAAATCTTTGAAAATCCTAGTGGAGGGGAGAAGCGCCTATCCAGCCTCATGCAGGTATATTTTTGAACATCGAAAAAAGATTGTTATAAATGATTAATTTATTTATATTGTTCAAAGGCTTTTTGCCATTTGTTATGTAAATGAATACAAAAATAGATAATATATTAGAGTTTAGAAGGTAATTAAATGAAATTACTTAATGATAAATTAGTTTTGAGAAAATTAAATATTTGCGCACCATATTTAGATAATAATGAAAAAATCATTTGAAAATCGCGCTAATTTTTGTTGAATATCTGTCGTAGGTTACACTGCGGCGCGTTACTGCTTACTGCTTATAAGCATGTAGGTAATCTATAATTAACTTGTTAGAAACTCACAGAAGGATACATGGTTACAAAATACAAATATAAAATGATTTTTATTGGTGAGATGATGGAGCCGTCTACAGATGATATGGTCTATCCCTCCATTATCATCATTTATTACGCACTGGTGAAGTTGAACGCAACTTCCATATATTTATTATTACAGTTTATTTGCGGGAAATTTAAATTAAAATATTTATTAGTTAATAAATTTTTATTTTGTATTTCGTTCGTTCACTTATCACATACAACGAGTGTATGTGGCAAATTTTTTTTATCAATTTTTGCTTATTGGTTTTCAATAATGGAATAGTATAAGCCGTTTTATTTTATTTTTCTAACCTCAAAATTTTATATATAAACACCATTACGGTAACGGTCATTTAAAATTTATAAGAGAGCTTTAACTTTAACGACATTTATCTTTTAACTATTTATTCATTATTGAGGGGAAAAACCTTTCTTTTGTTTAAACTAAGAGAAATAAGGAATGAGTTCACTTAGTCTCCAATTAGTTTTTTTAACATTAGATTAAAGTAGGCGTAAACTCACACTGCGATTTTCCAATCGTAAATGAACGCACGAGTAGAGCTTAATTAGAGAACTGACATCATTGCCTTTTATATTAGACTAACAATGTTTTTAACGATACCTTTTCATGAAATTATGTACATATGCTTCCCGACGTAATATAGCATATAGCTATCAAGTGCGCAGGAAGGTTAAAAAAAAAAAAAAAAAACTTGAGCTTTTATCTCAACTGCCTATTTAACTATAATTAACTTATTCTTATTTGTAATTCACCCTTTTCACGTAACTTTTAAATTACCCGCGCTCAAAGATTAATCCGAATCCGAAATTATGTGTGTCAGTATTCTGACGTCACGTCGATCTTCATTCGCTGAATCGCCGTCGTGATGGTACGCTCCCGCACACGGTCTGGGAGTTGGGCTCGTCGATAACAGTCGACTTTTAAAGAAAAGCAGGAGCCCTCTGCCCGAGTCAATTGGTTCGAAACGCGGTGGCAGGGAGAGAGTGTTAGAGGAGTTACCTCCTCCTTCTTTCCCTGGGCCTGCGCGGCCACGCCAGAACCGAAGACCGAAGCTGCAGTCTTGTCGGTGCGCGCGCGTGGCACCAAAGTAAGTTGACACCTTTTTTTTCCTGCTATACTATGCTCTCCGTGTATGTATACGCGTTAGAGTTCGGTAATTGGAAAGTACCATTTTTTGAACCAGACACGTAAAAACAGCTTTTTGCTACTTTCATTTCTAGAATTTTAGGTGTAAGGTGCTGACAGCTTTAAAGAATGCTTGTTATTTTAGAACATTTTTCTGTTTTTGCCTTTCTTATATTCGATTTTTCACAGAATTCTTCAAGTATACTTTGTGCTTTTAATATTTTCTGCTCAAACTGAAACATTCAAATAGAATTTGTTCTAATTGGTCAATTTACTTCAATTTACTTCATAACAATTTAGTTAATTTGTCTACCTTGCTATATATTTGTATACTTTTAATAGTGTTTTATGAAAAGAAGAAATTATATTTTATCACATTCTTCTAAAATTTGGCTGCTTGAAGAGATGTCATAAAATTTAATTCATTCGATAGATTTTCAGTAATTTTAGTCCTATTTGTATAATTCTTCAATGATATATTGAAGACTATGATTGATTTAAAGAATTTTTTAAACCTATAATTTTTTATGCATTATAGTTTATCCACCGTTGAAGTAGACTATTAAGTACCACAAAAATGTTTCACATTCGTGGATTGACAAGAAGCTCGGCTGCAATGAAGCAGACCCACGAGATAGCACAGTCAGCTGCAATCACTCATTTGCAAAATAGAGGGTACGCCGAACATCAGATTCCTGACAGACTCAAAAGCATACCCACAGATCCCAATCCCAAGTTTTTTCACATGGTAGAATATTTCTTTCATCGGGCATGTCAGATTGTTGAAGAGAAACTTGTTGAAGATGTGGGCAAAAGGTCTAGAATGTCTGAAGAAGAACGCAAAAAGAAGGTCAAGGGTATTCTCATGCTGATGGAGCCATGTGATCATATTCTTGAAACCAATTTCCCAATAAGACGTGATTCTGGTGATTACGAGATGATCAATGGATTCAGAGCTCAGCATTCAAATCACAGAACACCTTGCAAAGGAGGTAAGGAAAGATTTTGATATATTCAATAATGTATAAAATATTTTCATGCATGCAGAAGTACTCAAAGGGGTAGATAAGTGGAGAGCTCCTATTTCAGTTATAATCTGTTGTTGCTCTACTTTTGTTTCTTCTATAATACCACATTTAAAATTCTCCACACATTTAATTTAATTTCTCGAAAAATCTACTTATTACAAAGTTATATAGTTTTTGTCTGCACTTTTATGACGAGAGGAGGATATTTGAAAAAAAAAAGATATTAAATCTTTTTAATGGTTTTTTTTTTTGTGGCCGTCCCAATAACCTCCACGTGACTTCACGAGTCTAGCATCGAGCATTAATTTAATTTCAGTTGCTAGGAAGATTTTACTAAGATTTAAGTAAAAGTAAAAAAAGAAAGGCAGGAAAAAGTCGAGCCTCTAAAAGCGACGCTCAACTTGGCCTCGTTATTTGCCTTCCTCGTGCCGCAAGTTGCGTTGACTCCCTGCGTCCACGTGATCTATTAGCAGGTCGCGTAAGAGACCAACAAGAAGCCTTGATCTTGGCCTCCTCTTTGTTGAAGCAGTTTTTTTTTCCAATCCATTAAGTTCATCTTCTGGCTTTGTTTGGCTCGGCTCCAACCGATGCAAAGTTGTTTAAAAATTTTGCATCGAAAGCTGGAAAAAAGCAAAAAAATAAAAAAATCTCTGGAATGTCTCGAAGCTCAAGTGAAATGGCAACGATTGAATTAGAAGTTAATTGAAACGTTGAAAAAATTGCTGAAACAATCTCCTCGGTTCTTTGCCAATGAAGCGAACTGGCCGCTGATAGCTCGTATTTACAAAGCTTAACGATTAAAAGCTTGCGAAGGCATCTGCGAGCGCTCTCGGGCACGTGTCGTATAATATTCCTCCTCTCTCCGTTCAGCCTATCAAAAAGAACTTGCCGGCGGCGAGTGTTATCTAATCGCCGAGTCGGCTGTTTCGTCGACAGCTTAGCGGCTTGAATTTCTCGTTTAACAAGTATTTTTCTTCAATCAGCTAATAGACACGCGGGGCACCGCGTTTCGAGATTCGAGATAGCAAACACTATTGTGCGCTTGCCAATTTTTTTTCAAAACTGCTCGAATATTGACTTCTTTACGAGTGACGCGGCCGCTTGTTTACGCGATTACGGCTCTCTCTCTCTCTCTCTGCTCATACATAGCTGGACGGGCCTCTCGACTGCGGCGGCGGCGGCGGCGGCGTCTATTTTAATACGCAATGTCCCCGAAAACAGAGCCGCTCTCAGCTCGTGGCATTTTTTAACGTCTTTTTATTCCAATTCTCGTGACTTCTTACTATATTAAACTCTCTTATTTTAGCATGTTTTTGCCAGCTTATATCGGGCGTTGTGTAAGCCCTCGCCTACGAAAGTTGATAATTTTTCTAACTTAGAGAACTCGTAAACAGAATAATTAAATTGTCAAAGCGAGATACGTGGTACGAAAGTATAAATGAATGTCTTTTCAGGTATCCGCTACTCACTGGACGTATGCCGGGACGAGGTGACGGCCCTGTCCGCTCTAATGACGTTCAAGTGCGCGGTCGTAGACGTGCCGTTCGGCGGCGCCAAATCAGGCGTGAAGATTAACCCGAAGAACTATTCGGATAACGAGCTCGAGAAAATCACCCGTCGCTTTACGCTGGAATTGGCGAAGAAGGGCTTCATCGGGCCGGGCATAGACGTGCCGGCGCCTGATATGGGTACGGGCGAACGCGAAATGTCCTGGATAGCGGACACCTACGCCAAGACGATCGGCCACCTGGACATCAATGCCCACGCCTGCGTCACCGGCAAGCCCATCAATCAGGGCGGCATTCACGGTCGCATTTCCGCGACCGGCCGAGGCGTTTTTCACGGGCTCGATAACTTTATCAATGAGTCCAACTTCATGAACATGATTGGCATTGAGCCGGGCTGGAATGGCAAGACTTTTATCGTTCAAGGCTTCGGCAACGTCGGTTTGCACACGATGCGCTACCTGCATCGCGCCGGGGCGACCTGCATCGGTGTCATGGAACACGATGGTTCAATCTATAATCCCGATGGTATTGACCCAAAGTTGTTGGAAGAGTATCGCATTGACAACGGTACGATTGTCGGATTCCCTCACGCGAAACCTTACGAAGGCGAAAATCTCATGTTCGAGCCCTGCGACATCTTCATTCCGGCTGCCGTTGAAAAAGTTATTACCAGTGCCAACGCTGGCAAAATTCAGGTAGCTTTTCGATTACTATTCATTCACGATTTACCGCTGACTTCGGTATTTTCACCTTTTTATTCACTTTTTGTTAGGCAAAGATCATAGCTGAAGCTGCCAACGGACCGACGACGCCAGCAGCCGACAGAATTCTCATCGAAAAGAATGTTCTTGTCATTCCAGATTTGTACGTTAATGCTGGCGGTGTTACCGTCTCCTTCTTTGAATGGCTGAAAGATCTTAATCATGTTTCTTACGGACGTCTCACCTTCAAATATGAAAGAGACTCGAATTATCATCTTCTTGGTAAGCTCATTCTGCTGCCCTGTGACCAATGAATTCAATCAATTATTTTATACATTTTATTTACTTCTCTTTTCAGAATCTGTACAGGAATCTCTCGAGCGTAGGTTCGGTCGTATTGGCGGTTGCATCCCAATCACACCATCAGAAGCTTTCCAGAAACGTATCTCTGGTGCGTCCGAAAAAGACATCGTGCATTCTGGTTTGGACTACACCATGGAGCGATCCGCTCGCGTACGTATAATTGCATTTCATTTTATAGAAATCAAATTGAAACAGGTTTGCCTAATTAGAAACCATTTTATTGCAGGCCCTCATGAAAACGTCTATGAGATACAATCTTGGTTTAGATTTGAGGTCAGCAGCTTACGTCAACTCGGTTGAGAAGATCTTTACCACTTACTCTGAAGCGGGTCTCGCCTTCTAAGCTTGTTAAACTAGTCATTTAATGGTACATTCACATGCATACAAAACACACCCACTTACAGCGAATCTAATTGGTTGAAAAAATTTAAAAAAAATGGAAAGAATGCATGAAGCCGCCATGCGAGCGCAACAGAGCAGTATTCGATTTGTGCAGTGTGTATTATAAAAAATGAAAAAAGAAAAAAAAAATTACCGCATAGAGTATTTAAAAGTGTACTGTTCTGGTTAGAAAACTCCATCAAAAACAATAATTGATGGAAAACTTACAGAATTTAAGAAAGTTATTGATATTTTTATTATTTAATGCTCTTAAGCGTTGCGCATGGTGCGTTGATTGTTTGCAAAATTTTTTATTGTATAGTATTCAGAGCGAGAAAAGTTTACAAAAACCGGCTCCAGTGTACTTCACTACCTTCTCTAAGCGTTGCGCACTATTAGATAATGTATTTTTTCATTAAACTCTATCATTTTGCCGAAAATAAAAAACTTGAATGAAAAACGGAAATGAAAAAGATAAAAGAAAGTAACGCATGCAGTGTCGCGTGCCAACGTGCATTTTCTATTTCAATTTTTAACGATGAATTTTTAACTTTTAAGAATTAACTGTTATACGTACGGTCTGGTGCTTACTTGCGTTCCTTCGCGAAAATCGCAGACCACTTGATGTTACGAGCAATTTTACAACTGTCCAATGTTAAGATTCTGTTTATAAGTGCGCCATAGAGAAATTTTTTAAGAAAACACGAAAGTGACTTAATACTGTATTTCTGTTAAAAATTGCGGTGTGACCGCAATTATATTTATCAAAATGGTGAAATGACATTTGTTAAAGCAACGCAGAAATTATGTTCAATAAATGATATACATCTAGCAATCTTATGTAATTTTATTATTGAAAATAACAGGCTTTGATGTAGAAAATATTTTTGTATTGAATAGCTGCTAGTTTTACTAGTACTGTTCCTAAAAAATAAATTGAAAGCTCAATTGAAGCTCCTGAGAACGGTGAAAAAGGAAACGGCTCCTCTTATCATCTACAAAGAAATATTGAATATTAATCTAAATTTTATTTTAAAATAATAAAAGTAAAAATTTTAATCCTCGAACAGACATTTCCGAAGGACTCGATGGATAATTTGATCTGACCGCCGGCGAGTAGCTGGTAAGGTACCTGCGACCTCATGAGCAGCGTCAGCAGGTGTTTGTCGACGCGCAGTCGATCGCGCCTGAACGGCGGCACAAAATAAGCTGCGTCCGCGACCGCTGCGCTCTTTCGATCAAGATGCATCAACGGTTACTCAAGCTTTTTTTTATCTCCAGTTCGTTTTGGTAGATACTTACTTCCTGCAGCAGAAGATCGGGAGGATACTGGCAGACGAAAAGCTGCGTCGTCAGGATGAAGAGGACCGGTGCGAACTTGAACTTTTCTGCTAAAGGCATGTTCTGGAAGAGGAAAAGTCAGAAAGAAGCTAAACGTCTGCGTATATACGCGGAAGAAGAGATTTGCTTATCTACCCCGGCCAGCAAGATTCCGATGAGCGACAAGTTGTAGGTCGTGCTTATAAGCTCGATCATGAAGATCTCACTGGAGAGTTTGGCGATGTCGTCGCAAAATCTGGAAGCAAAGCCAATAAGGAGTAGTAAGGTACCTTGGCATCATCGTAAAATTCTTTTTTTTCCAAAAGAAGAGAAGACCCAACTGGAGTATCTGCTGATGGTAGGCGACGCAGCGACAGACGCGCTCCTTGACGCTGACGGGGTCCGCCTCTTCCTGCTCCCCGTCCATATCTCGGATGAGGAGTCCGATGCGCACCTGAATCAGGCGGAAGTGGCCGCAGGCGATCATGATGAGGAAAGCAATGGCCGTGTCCACGCAGACGCTGGTCTGCGTGACGGTGAGCAGACAGAGCACCTGGGCGCCCAGCAGGATCTCGTAGCGCGGCGAGCTCTGGACGTCGACGTAGAACGGATAGGGCAGGACGCGGTGCACCGTCTCGTTGCTCGCCGCGGCCGTCAGCTGCGGCAGCTGGCTCGACAGCACGTACAGCGTGATCGTCGTCAGGATGATGCCCGAGTAGCAGACGCTCAGCTTGCTGACCTTCCTCACGAACAGCCTCACGTGCACCTTCTCCTCCCTCTGGACGCCCTCCCAGAGCTGCTCCGCGTAGCTGGAACGCGGCTCTTTTTGTATAGTATTAGCTGCGGCGGCGGACTTTGCCCTCTATTTACCTACCTCAGCAGCGAGCCCAGCTTCCGCCTGCGGCTGAATATGTACATGAACCTCAGGTGGAAACCCACGAAGGAGAAGAGCTCGGAGGTGATGTCGGGATTGAATCTAAGGTTGTAGCAGTCCTCCACGAAGGCCCAGATGTAGACGCTGCTCACGGCGCTGAAGGCGAAGTTCACGTAGATCGACGTCAGGATCGTGCCCGCGAAGCTGAGCGTCCGGTTCTCGAAGGCCACGAGACCCGCCAGGCGCAAGACTCGCATCTGGATACGCCGGATTCGACGGTAGAAGCTCGAGGTCTCCTCCATCGCGCGATTTGTCGCAGCTGTTTTTCGACAAAATTCCTTGCGGGGGCTGGCTGCCTTGCTTTTTAGCCTCGCTAGACAATACTTTGGGCTTAATTGGCGCGAAAAAGAAACGTCTCATTGACAAACATGTCAATGAAAGCGCCTTGTCAAACTGGCGCGCCGCCCGCGATAAGTTTACTTTACCCTTACCCTCCTATTTTATTCCGTCACCTGTATATAATTATCAGGCACGGCGGGCAGAAAGTTTTCTCCGTCGGCTCGGGGGAAAAAGTGCTTGCGGCTTTCAAACTTTTGTTCCCGACCGAGATTTTCTGCAGTCTATACTAATTATCTTTTATTAAGCTTTAAACGCACGAACTTGTAATTGCCGAGCAGCTGGATTTTAATTTCAATTTAGAAACAAAGTTGCAGTTTCATAGCTGCGGGTAGTAAGGCAATTGTTGTTGCTTCAGAGAATTAATAAATCATTTTTCTTGTAACAGTGTATACATATATATATTTTCATATAATAACATAATACGTATATATATATATTAGAAAAAATACATACTTTAGAGTATTATACTATCGAAAAGCACAGATACATTCAACTTTGATTAAAGCTGCTTAGTACTGTAAAAAAGGACATGGCGCTGGTAATCATCTGAAAAGAAAAACAATTTGAATATCTCGCAATGCAGGAAGTTGTAAAAGAATTGATCGGCGTACCGAGCCGAAGCATTCCATCGATAACTTGACGTAATTCGCAGCCCTAAGTTGGATCGGTATCTGACATCTCATGAGAGTAATGTGCAAGAGTTTTCCCAGCTTCTGATCGTTGCATTTCACGTGAGGTATGCGGTAGGCGTGATCGGCGAGAGCTTGGCTCTGAAGCAACGTACATGAAAATATGCGCGAAAGCTTTAATTGAATGAGAGTCGATTAAATTCTTACCTCGTTAAGAAGCACTCCCGGTGCCCATTGGCAAATAAACATCTGAATCATGAGAATAACCAATACGACGAGACACTTGAACTTCTCCGGATCGTCCTGGAAGAAAGTCAGAGTTTAAGGTACAGCTGCGAAATGGTAGGCGTGAAAAACCAGAAAATATAACTGTAATTACCCCGATAAGTTTGATCCCAATGAGCGACATGTTATAGGTGGTGCTCATCAATCCGGAGAGAAATACGAGACTCATGAGGGCGTCGATTTGCTCGCAGAGTCTGCTCGCATCGAATATACGAAATGGTTCATAGTGGACTGAGGAAGACTATACACTCAGGCTCAAATATACCTGAGTATCCTCTGATGATACTTGATGCAGCGGACAAAGTCGTCGTAGCTCTCGCTGACGTCCAGAGCCCGAGCCAGCAGCTGGAGGTGGCCGCAGGCGGTCATGACGAGGAAGGGCGCCGTGGCGTCGACGCCGGTGGTGATGGCGCAGGCGTACAGTATGCAGACGGTCTGCAGGAGGACCGTCAGCTCGTAGGCGGGCGTCCCCTGCACCTCCACGACGAAGGCATAGGGCAGCGGCCGGTAGGAGCTGCTGCCGTTCCCGGCCGCGGACGAGTCCTCGAGGAGCGGCGCCAGCTGGCTCATCAGCACGTACAGCAGGCACATGAGGGCGCAGGCGGCCCCGTACACCTCGAGCAGCCGGCTGCTCCTGTCGACGAAGCCGGCGACGACCCGCCTGGCGCCCGGGTCCCCCAGGCCCCGCCAGAGGGCCTCGCTCGTCTTCAGGGCCCCGGCGATGCGGCCGCGGCTCAGGTACAGCAGGAGGTAGCGCGAGTGGCCGCCGCAGTGGCCGACCGTCTCGGCGATGCGCTCGACGTCGAAGCGGGCATCCCGGACGGACCTCACCACCGACGTGACGTACGACGCCGTGAACAGGGACTCGCAGAGGTGGGAGCAGAGCGCCAGCAGCCGAGTGGCCGAGGAGCCGAGGGAGCGGTCCCGAAGAGCCAGCAGGCCGCTCGCCCTCAGCAGCAGCAGCTGCAGCCGGGCCGAGGCCTCGAAGCTCGCCGCTTCGTCTTCCGCCATGGTGTGACGGGGCTGAATTTCAGCCGACTCCGCGGACCCCCGGCTTGGTTCTGCCGGCCGCATGAATTTTCGATGAGGTCGCCTCTCTCTCTCGGCGATTAAGTCGGCGGGCAATTTTTGTGTCCGCGATTATTTTTTGCTCTAAGAGAGCTTTAATAGTCCGGCGGAGGGAATAAATAATGCCGGGAGTATAAGAGAGGCGATCCGGACAAAGGGACTTTGCCGTCTATGGATCTTGCACGCGACGTCCTATGGAGCTTTCTTTGGGAGTTCGTTGCCCGGCTGGAGAATTGATTATCTTGGGCTTGGCGGCAAAAAACTTTGCGTCAGCCGAAAAAAGACCTTACCAGCCGTGCTATAGCTCTGCAACTTTGTCTTCCTCACTAGAAAAATCCGATTCTCCTGCATTTTAAAATTCATGCTTCTCGAAATTATATGTTACGAGAAGCGGCTGCAATTTTGATGGACGAGCTTTCGTTAAAGAAAAGCACAGAAGAAGGGAGACAATTAAGGGCTATGATGCTGCAATGAAAATATAAAGTTTACCGATGAATACTTTATGAGCTTGTCGCTTCACTTTGAACGACGTCGAGCACTTGATCGAAAATTTCCGTGTAGCGCTGAAAATGTATCGAGGGCTTGTACAGCTTGTCAAAAATATCTATTAAAGCATTATTTTTTCCATTTTTATTCAAATTCGAATTCCTGATCATCTGAAAGAGACATTTTATTGTATTTAAGTAAAATTATCAAGAAATATAGTGCAGACACAAAGAGTATTTCGGGCGTAGCTCGAGCTGTTGACACGTCATCAACAAAGTGGGTATCGAGTACTTCGAGCACAAAAAATGTAAGGGATCCAAATAGATACATGAAGTACTGATAGGACTGGTAGATGTTTAAATCTGTTTATATTATCCTGCGTAATTTCTAAAAAGATGATACAAAATTATGAAAAGGCACTTACTCTGACTAATTTTAATTCAATTAAGGACACGTTCCAAGTGGCGTTTATCAATACCGACATAAAAAAAGGACTCAAATTTTCAATCTCCTTGCAGAATCTGTAAACAGATAAATATAGGTGCATAAAGATATACGTAAAATATAATTCGTACCGAAAAATTTGCCGACGATAAAATGGTACAATCAATGATTCGTTTCTCCAGGTCTGAATGTGCGGCCGAGCTTTTCAACCTGCCACCCGCTCCATTCTGACGGGAAGAGGTTCGACGTATCCGGAAGCCAGAGATTCGTCGTGCCGAAGGTTTTCAAGAATATTTCCTTCTGACCGATAACCGAGCTCATATACACCAAAGTGCCCGCTGACGAGCTCTTCCGGCTCGGCGAGCCGTGCCGCGATCTCCATTGAGAGGAATTGGGTGTGTAAACTCTGCAAAGGCCAACGCACTCCGCAACACATTGCCAGCGCTGCAGTTGTCGACACCGCATTCCGCGCGTGCACGCAATCGTCACGAGAGCGCGCGGCCAAAAGTGTATTCTAACGATGCCGGAAATTCGCTTCTCCTCGAAGCTCGGGACACCACCCACCTTAGGCAGAAATAAGTGCGTCCCACGTTCGCGGAGACGACTCGCCAGAGCTCCATTTGCTCGTTTTACTTTTGAGAGCTTTTACTTTTTTCTAAACTGCTCTTCCGGAGGCAAGGAGATCTCCTCGAGTGTCTTAACTTTGGTTCATGGGTTTTATTCTAATTTTAGGATAAGTTTTCTCATATAAATGTGAAAGAATTCAGTTGAATGCTCGATTTTACAAAAGTTATGAGCTCATTTAGCGAAAGTTTAGGAAAAATCAAATTATCTTCAACCACTCCCAAGTTTTCCACGGTTAATGCTATCGATTGAAATAAAATTTCATCCAAAAATTTTTATTTGATCAAAAATTTTAGCGAAATATTGAATATTAAATATATTAGAAATTAAACGATAGACGTACAATGTAGCGTAAAGCTTTAAATTTTCTTTAAAGCTCTATTTTTTTTTCTTTAAAAAATTAAAATTACGTATATTATTCTAGAACTAAATAACTACTAATTTTACAAAACAGATTTCCCAGCCCGTCCTTGATTAATTAAGGCTGCGAAGAACCATGAAAAAGGACATGGCGCTGGTTATCATCTGCAAGAAGCATTATTATCCTAATTATTCTTGAATGGACTTTCATATGAAAACGGAAAAGAAAACTTACTGATCCAAAGCACTCCATAGATAAACGAATATATCCACCAGCCAGCAAATGCAAGGGTTGCTGCGACTTCATCAGAAAAATGTGTATCAACTGATCGACTTTTTTCTTGCCGTACCCGGTGGAAGGGGCAAAGTACGTAGCTTGCTCGAGAAACGCGCTCTAAAACGCAGAATCGGTTGAAAAAAAAAGGGCGGAGCAGAAGCGAATTCGTCGCTTAAACTTACTTCTGTGAGAAGAATATCAGGAGCCCATTGACACATAAATAGCTGGACTATCATAAGACAAAGTATGGGCAGGTACTTTATTTTATCAGGATCGTCCTGTTAATCACGAAAGCAGCATATTATTCAGCCTGCGCCCTGAGCCACCGATCAATCGCTATACTTACACCGACCAATTTCAACCCGAGGACAGACACGTTGTACGTCGTACACATAATTTGCGCCAAGAACAAGGAGCTCGTTAAATCTTGCACTTTTTTATGTAAGCTAAGCATTCAGTAATTAAACATAATAAAAGACAGTGAAGCTCGAAAAGTCACCGTCGCTTACCTAACTATTTTCTGATGATAAACAATACAATCCGTAATTCCAGCCTCGAGCTTCTTCTCGTCCAAACCCCGGGACAGCCGCTCGACCCGCGAGCAGAGCGCCTTCAGGAAGGCGCAGAGCATCATTATGAAGTACGGCGCGGCCGTGTCCGCGCCGACGCTGCTGGCGGAGATGCTCGCCATGCTCACCATCTGCAGCGTCACCGACAGCTCGTACCAGGGGCTCCTGAGCACCTCCGCGTAGGAAGGATACGGCAGAAGTCGGGAGAAGGTCTCGTTGGCGTCCGGGAAGATTCGAGGCAGTTGACTGGCCGTCAGGTAGAAGAGGCACCCGAGGTAGTTCAAGCCCAGATACGCGTAGCCGAGGTACGTGCTCTTTCTCACGAACTCTCTTTTGTTTTTTTAGGAAAAATAAAACTGGCTTTCGTCAGTGGACGCCTGAAAATTATGGTATATGGCTTTTCTCTGATAAATATACCGAAAAACGATCCTCCCGGGGGGCGTGAGTTCCGCGTAGAGCTCCTCGCAGAATTCGATCATCGCCGGCAGCGTCTCCCGGCGCAGGTAAAGGCTGACGTAACGGAAGTGCGCACCGCAGAGGCCGACGCATTCCGCCATCGTGCCCAAGTCGCAGGAGCCGGCGTTCGATATCTTCGTCGCCACGTTGCACAGGTACATTGTCGAGATGACCGTGTAGCACGCGTTCATGAAGTAGCCGAGGAGCGCTTTTAGGTAAACGTGAACTTTCCCCGCGTCGAAGACGATGAAGCCGCCGATTTTCAGCAGCGTTAAGTGCAATCGAGATATCTCGGCGAATCCCGGAGGTGATTCACCTTCCGCGGAGCCCATTTCGATTTGTTATTTCGACGTCGCGGCTTTTGCTTCGGTCGACGACCGGCGACTTGTAAATGCTTTATAATTCATGGGAGTCTATTTCTTTGTCTTGCCGTGACGAATTTGTACATAAGGAACTACTCACGTATGCCTAATCTCAGCATGCATTTTTGATGGCGCTTTCGACCCCCCTCCTTGATAGTACTGTCAGTCGCAAACATTGCATGCTCCTGGACGCACCGTCAGTCGCAAATATCGTGTGCTTCCGGGGCAAATATAGTATTCAGCAACCGAGGAAGCGAGGGCTCCGCCGTTAAGAAAACGCTCAACTATTACTGCTACCGAATTTATTTATTAGAAAAAGAAATTTCACAATTAATTAAAGCTGCGAAGAACCGTGAAGAAAGACATGGAGCTGGTGACCATCTGCAAGCATGCACATTTAGGCTGGACGTTCGTCTCGATTTTGTGTGCAGGTAATATATATTATATAAATTAACCACTCACAGATCCAAAGCACTCCATCGACAGATTAACGATTCCTCCAGCAGTCAGTTGGATGGATTTTTGCGATCTCATTATCAAGATCTGAACAATTTTCGCCATTTGCGCGCTGCTGCGACCTCCGGCCGGTACGAAGTAAGCACTGTGGGCTACGATTCCGCTCTAAAAAACATAATCCGCGAAATTGTACGTCGAAGTATGTAATGTAATGCAGTGGCCATATATTTTTCAGGCGCTCACCTCGGTAAGCAAGACGTCAGGCGCCCACTGGCACAGGAACAACTGCGTAACCAGAATGACAAGTACCGGGACGAATTTCACCTTGCCAGGATAGTTCTGTTTCGGCGGATTTTAAATCAATTCCAGCTATTCGAACCTAGAAAACGGAGCCCCCAACACTTACCCCGACCAACGTCAAGCCTATCAAGGACATGTTGTAGGTAGTGCTCAAGACTTGCACCATGAACAGCGACCTCGTGAGGCTCTCGATTTCCCTGCAAAAGCTATCGAAGCGAGACTGACGAGTTCAAAGAATCAAGGGAGGAGCAATACATATATATATATATAACTTACTCGTAGATTTTCTGGTGGTACAGGATGCAAGCGCGTATACCTTCGACTCCCCGGCGCTCCAGCCGCTCCTCGTCCCAGGAGGCGAGGCGCCTCAGCCTCGCGCATAGACACCTGAAGTGTCCGCAGGCGATCATGATGAAGTAAGCGGCGACCGTGTCGTAGCCGGACACGGAGACTCCCGAGGCGACGACGGCCAGAGTCTGGGCGCTCGCCGCCACCTCGTACCACGGCGAGTCCTGCACGTCGACGAAGAATACGTAGGGCAGGGTTCGCGGCAGCGTCCGGTTCAGCTCCACCGTCGCGGTCAGCCTGCTCGTCGCCAGGAAGAGCAGCACCATCAGCTGGTTGAACACCAGGTAGAAGCACGCCACTCTCGCGCTCTTTCTCACGAACCTCCTGAAGAGAGCGAGAGGGGGACATTCGAGCGGATCGTTGTGCGGGGAGAAAAATTTTTCTAGTAAAAATTACAATGGTTATACATTTTAATTTGATCGGAGATTGTAAAAGTCTAAAAAATTACCATAGTTTTTAGTAAATTTTACGAGGTGATAAATTTTCATATTTACACTTGCAAAATTTACTAGGAACATGATAATTTTTTAGATTTTTGCAGTCTGCAATCAAATTAAAATGTACTATTGTAATTTTTACTAAAAAATTTTTCTCCGCGCAGGTAATGTCAGTACCCGTGAAAATATTATATGGGATCTCATACGAACCTCATGTAAATCTCATATAGATCTCATATACATATCTTTAACGATTTTCAGACACGATCTCATTGAGATCTCTCAATTAAAAATTAATAATTTAAAAAATTTACAAATTTATTAAAAGTTAGAATAATATAATTTTAAAAAGCAATAATTTTAATTAAAATTACAATTTATTAAAATTAAAATAAAATAATTTATTGTAATTTTTAATAATAAATTTATAAATATTTAAAACAATTGCAGATGAGATCTCAATGAGATCATGGCTGAAAATCGTTATAAGATCTATATGAGATCTATACGAGATTTATATGAGATTCATTGAGATCTATGTGGGATCTCACGTGAGATCTCATTACAATATTTTCAAGCGGGTACACTAAGAGAGACCGCGAGCATAACACCTTGCGCTCGAGCGCCCAATCTCGTCGAGCTCGATCCATAGGCGCCGGGAGAGGCCCAGCAGAGTCTCGACGCTGCGCCGCCTCGCGTAGACGATCAGGAAGCGAAAGTGAACGCCGCCGAGTCCGACGCAGCCGGCCAGCACCTCGACGTCGAAGGCGCCCTCGCGGCCGAGGGCCAGCAGCCGCCACCAGTACATGCTGGTGACGAGGGCGTGGCTGCAGTGCATGCACGCCGACAGCAGGACGCTCGGCAGGTAGCTCAGACTGCGCCCGTCGAAGGGCAGCAGGCCGCTGAGTTGGAGCAGAAGCCGGTGGATTTTGCCGATGCTGTCGTGATCCGGATTTTTGTCCGTCCTCGCGAAATCTGAATCGGACGTGTCTGATAGTTCGGAAGGGAAACCTACCACGACATGTTCTTTTAATTGCTTTTACTGTGACCCTGGTAGAAAATTAACCAGTTGGGCTGGTTAACGTGTATTTTAAACGGAGGGTTTTTTAGCTAAAATAAATTAAATAAAAACAATTGGAAAATCATTTTAAAAGATAAAATATCATTCGAGTATTACACTGAAACATTCATGAGCAAACATATTTAATTATTTGATAATGTCAAAAAAATAATAGCAAAATTTATCGTTTTCAACTACAAAACAAGCTAAGAACTGACTAAAAACTGCTTAACGTTTCTACCAGGGGATTTCGATGAGAAATAGAACTTATTTACTAAAAAAACTGATTCTCTTAGGTGATTGTGTTGGTTATACCAATTCTAGGAGAAATTGGTGCTTATATAAAATTTAAAATATCTTCATAACTAAAGTCTTGATCTATCGAACAAAATTTTTTAAGAAAGTAGGAAGCTTCAAAGTAATAATACTTTGAATAAAACCTTTAAAATCCTCTAAAAAATCAACTGGAAAAATAACTGTGCATTATAACTTTGAAGACAACTTTGCGTTTTCAACCCAACCAGTTTTAAATTAAAGCTCTTGCCGCGCACTTTCTTTAACATTTTTGTTCGATAGACTAAAACTTTTAGTTATGGAGATACTTTAAGTTTTATAAGCACCAATTTTCCTCTTCTTCGTGAAATTTATTGACTCTTTTAGTAACAAGTATGAATTCGTTTTTATTTTGCTCTTAAATTTACTTATACTTCAGTACAATTTAACTGATTCACAAAATTTGCATTAGATGTACCGATTGCATTATAATACAAACTTCACTGAAAAAATATGAATAGTAAACTAAAACTATACAGTAAATTAATTTACAGAGAGAATCAGCGAGATTTTTTTACTGATTCAGATTTATAGAATACCCTCTTTCATATTAGCATATAGATAAATTCAAATCTCGGGAACAAGTTATATTCCTGCAGATTTCGATCCGACGATGCGCCGACGTCAACTGCTTCTGACACAAAGTGCGCGTCGGCGGGGGTCGCGATTCTTCTAAATATTTCATCTAGCTATGTATGGTACCCGGCTATTATTCTTCCGCCACAATCGAAATTGCTCCTAGAAAAAAAAACTAGCCCGTTATTAGCGAAACTCTGCCTCGGAAATGATAATCGCAAAACTAGCCGGTCTGGCTAGAATTCTTTAGCGAAACGCAAAAATAGCTCCTGGTATGTTTGTCCAGTCAGTCGATCGACGAACAAAGTCAACGCTTTGTTGCAATATGTATCGTTAAGATTTATTTTCCAATATTTTTCTAAATTAAAAAAAAATTATTTAAACTAGTATTTAATTGTTCATGCCTCGCAATACTGTAAAACGACGCAGCCCCATCAGTAATTATAATCTGTAAAAAAAAATTATTTATCAATAGTGACGTATCACTTTAAAAGAATGAGGTGCAGAGTTTCAGGTACTTACTTCGAAATTACATGCAATTAATGGAAAATTGTTATAATTTAGGAAACGTATATTTTTTCTGAAGACCTGCGCATTACTTCGTCTCGAACGGCCAAGCAGACTTCTGGCGCGAGTCGCGTTTCAATCACCGTGCCACACCTCGAGGTCCCAATTCTCGCTCTTCGAGATCGCCGAAACAGAACAAAGTAAAAGAATATTTAAAATTCGCTCTCTTTACCGTGGAAACGGTCACGAATCGTCGCAGCTGAGCCTCAATCTTGCAACCCTCGCAGCACCGTAAAAAATGACACCGCGCCCGTGATCATCTGGCGGAAAGAAAACAATTACAAACCCACGCTCCGATTAACGGTGCGCGAAAATTAAACGATCGCCTTACAGAGCCCCAGAGGGCGTCATCTGCAGCGGTCGCTGAGCCCTCGCCATCACCAGCAAGAGAATCCTGCCGACCTGCGGTTTCAGCGGCTCGACGAACGCGAAGTACGCAGCCGTCGACACGGACTCGCTCCTGGTCACACGTCAAGGTAAAGTATTGCGAGTTAAGCGATATACATGGAGCTAGTCAATATATATCGTCCCGCGGATCGAAAGAGCGAAAGAAATTTCTGAGACAAATGCTTAAAGGCAAATTATAAAGGTATTCCAAATTTAAGATAATTTTTTTCGCGTGTTTGTGTACTTTAGAATATCTCGAGAGCAATTTCACGGATTTTGATCTGACAAATTCTTCATTTTTAAGGACACTTTCAAGTCCATCGACATAAATAATTCTTGTCCGACTGTGTGAATAAGAATTGGCGCATGACGTGATTTCAAAATCAAACGTAAAAAAACAAAACTACGATATTAAGGTAATCTCTTACTTTAAGATAAGCTAGTACTATTATCGGCAATAGAATATTATCAAAGCTGCTGCAATATCACATGGAACTATATAAGTATAATCTCGAATAAAAAGTCTTAATTGTTATCATTGATAGACGAACATTAACTACTCACGGAAGCAAAAGTTTTCACGCACAAAGTTATACGAAGATAGATAAAAAAAAATGTTCTCGAAAATCGCTTTATTTTAGCATTAGTTAATATTTCGATTTGTACAAACGTATTCTAGCAGGTTTAAAAATACTAGATGAAGCTGGGAGCTCCATATAAAACTCGCCGTAACAATAAGTTATTCGGGGTTTGTCCATAATTGATGATACAACACTTTCAAATATAAATCCCTGCGATTCGCCTTACGCCAAAATTTTTGGACTTAAAGAGTGGCCTGAAAAAAATAAATTAATAAAATTAGTAAATTGCATCACTAAGTATTATCTTAATACATATATAATTTTTAATTAAATGACTTCATTCTGCTTTACAGGAATTTGGACGTCTGACAGAATGCGCAAAGAAAAAAATGATACTTTAAATAGTTCCTTGTACTCTCGAGTGACAGAATAATCAGAAGGTTTAAGATTATATTGTAGAAAAAAATGACATTACTTTCATTCAGCGTATGCTGGTCCTTTTTCACAAACTCACTTGTCAAATCCTGTTGCTGATCGATAGAACTTTGCTAATTTCATCGTACGTGGCATGAAAGAAAGCTAAGTGTTAATTGGCCGCATTTATCACCTGAATAATAGAGCTGCAAGTATAAGGCATTTTTGTACAGACTAAGATGTGCTGGTTTTCTGCTCAGATAAATTATTTAACGACAGTTTCTTTCTCTTTTAGATGTCAGAAACAAAGAGACTAATGGTCACTAATGACTTGCCGCAAATGTTGTGTACATAACATTCATGTTGCCTTGAAGACGACCCTGACAGCAGTGATCGGTAGTTTCATTGATCCTAATATTAAAAAAAATTATTGTTTTTGTTTGTAAGTGTACAAAGGCGGGGAGGGTTTAAACGAAATAAAATCTCTTAGTTAAAGAGAAAATAAATTGACTAAAAACCAATGAAAATCACAACACGCCCGTTTATACACAAAGTATCAAACAATTTTCTAAACAACGTCTAAACAATCATTGCTGAGAATAAAAAAGTTAGGCGTTCATGCCTCGCAGGATCGTGAAAAAAGAGACCGCCCCGGTGATGATCTGCAAGAAGCACAAAAATAACCCGCTGATTATAAAGCCGAATTTTGACATTTAAAGCAAACAACGCCATATATATATCGTTCGACGTACAGAGCCAAAATTCTCCATCGACAATCTGACGATACCGCCGGCCGTGAGTTGCATCGGCTTCTGAGCCCTCGCTATCATGAGCAGCAGCAGCCTCCCGACTCGAGGATTCAAGCTGACGGTCAAGGCGAAGTAGGCAGCCGTCGAGACTCCTTCGCTCTGGGTTTAAAAAACAAAGAAGAATTTTACGTTCGCTCTTGATCGCCGTCTTTCCGCGTCCTCGGCCGTACCTCTACCAGTAAAGTTTCCGGCGCCCACTGACACATGAACAGCTGGACGACGCACAGTCCGAGTATCGTCACGAATTTGTACCGGTCGGGATCGGTCTGGAAAAAAAAAATACCAGTTCCGATATAAACGGCGATACAAGCTCGCGGACAAAAGATTCAAGACTACGTTACTCCGAGGAGCTTAATCCCGGCGAGAGAGATGTTGTACCCCGTCGTCAGTAGCTGAACGAGGAATATCGTCCTCGTGAGGCCGTCGATTTTCGCGCAAGCGCTGCAAGGCACCGATGCATAAATCCGTTACCGAAATTCAAGCAGCTCGGTAAAGAACGAAATAATCCGCACCTGAGAACGCTCTGATGGAACTTTACGTGGCCGACGAGCTCGCGGCGGAACTCGGCCTCGCTCTTGCGGCCCGAGGCGAGGAAGAACCGGTCCTGCAGCACCTTGAGGTAGCCGCAGTTGATCATGATGAGAAAGGGCGCCGCGACGTCGACGGTGATCGCGACGACGCTCGCGTTGAATATCACGAAGACCTCCAGCACGTAGACGACCTCGTAGCTCGGCCAGCACTTCTCGGCGTCCTCGATGAACCAACTGAAATAAGAAAAAAAAGGCACCGCGGCCGAGAATAAAGCACTCAATCTGCAGCTTATATACGGAATATCCGACGCCTACGGGTAAGGTAAAATCCGTCGCTCCGTGCCGTTCGGCTCCGCGGGGGGCAGTCGGACGTTGAGCGCCGCTAAGGGATACAAGACGTTCATCACCGCGCAGATGGAGAAGAGGAACTTGAACAGTCCGGCGGCCTTGCGCTCGAAGAGGCGGACCGTTCGGTGCTCCAGGACGGTGCACCTCGCCCAGATGGACCGGCAGTCGTCGACGAGCTCGGCGAGCTCCGATCGACGGTGCAGCAGCAGGACGTAGCGCAGCTCGGTGCCCAGGCACAGGGCCGCCTCGCTTATGTTGTCCAGCTTGACGTGGCCCTGGAGGAACGGGGCGTTACTCGGAAAATTAGGGGAATCCTTTAGCCTGACATCGTGAGAGCGTGGATTTTTCGGGGGCGAACGAATACATTCTCCAGCTGCTGTTGAGATTGTATGTCTGGTTTTCGAAAGCATTTAAAGTTATTGTGCACAGACACCGCCCTCGCGGAATATCCAGGCTCTTTCGACGGGACAGACAGTCCACTTCAAGTTCTACCTGAATCGATCCCCTGACGACTTGGACCAGGGCCATCGAGCTGTGGGTGGCGACTATCATCAGGTAGAAAATCGTCAGCGCCCGGCGCCCCAAAAACCGACGAGTCTCATTCCCCTCCAGGGGCAGGAGGGCCACGACGCGGAGAGATCTCACGTAGAGGGAGGCGGCCTTGTCGAAAGTCGCGGCTCTCATCGTCGGTGATGCTCATTAGGCGAGGGAGCTCGGTGCACTGCCGCCGCATATCGCACGTATTTTTTGCTTGCTCTTTGAGCGCGGGCGAAAAATAATATATGCGCGCGGCAGCGTATTATGCCGCGCGAATAATTTATCAGTCGGTGTGCGTTGTTGTACCGAGTGCACGCGCGTTATACTTAAAAAAAACTTGCGCTCCCATTGGTAGGTTCTATTTTGCACTGAAACGGCCAGTTTTCGAGCTTATTTTCCGTTTTAATTCTAATTTTACGTTCTTTCCTTCATTTTTTTTTTGCTATAATCGCACAGAGGGAGGTGCAGAGGAAGTACAGAGGCAAAAAAGAAGTTTCATTAATTATTCGCAGTAAAAATTGAGTTTTTTTTTCTAAATAAGACCTGCGCATTACAGACTTTCCATAGACACCGGGAATAGGAGAGAAAGTCGCTGTCGAACCTTCGTCGCTACCGGACTTCATTATATTTCTACCCTGCAATACTTCGTTATACGTAACAAAAGTTTTCGCGACAATCGTTTTATTAATTTCATCCTGCAACTTTGGTGAAAATTTAATGACGATTACGGGTTAAAGCTTCGCAGCACTGCAAAGAAGGAAACGGCGCTGGTAATCATCTGGAAGCACAGACTGAATTTATTTTGGGCAAATCAAAGAATTACTGGTGCCAGCTTGTGTAAGGTAAGTTGGGGTAAGACGTCTGTCTACGAAAAGAATGCTTGAACTAAAAGGTGGCATCTATTTCGCTCTATATTAAATCCAAAAATATTTTTGGCCGTATATGTAAGACACGCGAAATTTTCACAAGGAAACTGAATCAAATTCCATGTAGTGGCATCTTATCCACATAATACATATAGCAACTTTCGAGAAGTGCATGGCAAAATATAAAAATGCGCAAAGGAATTAGAATATCACAAACATATTGATCACACTCAGGAAATCATCGTTTTCATTATTTTCCCACATTTTGAGGATTCGGTAATATTGAATTTAATATTCCGTCGATCGTCAATCGAAAACTTTTAGATATTTTTAAACTAAGATCTATTAATCTCCCAAAATGAAAGGAGAAAAACGTAAAGCCGCGACATCTTACTCCGCGCTCATCTTACACCCGTCATGCGATCATTGTCCCAAAAGGCCCGAATTCCTTACGGAACCGAAAGTTTCCAGGGACAGCCTGACGATGCCACCAGCCGTGATCTGCTCCGGCCTCTGGGCCCTCTGAATCATCATCAGCAGGATCCTCCCCGAGCGCAAATTCAGCCCCGACAGAGAGGCAAAGTACGCCGCCGTAGCGACGGCTTCGCTCTGAGCAATGAACCAAATTTAGATTTCAGAGAGCCGCGATGATCGGGGGGGGTAGCGTTAAACAATCACCTCTTGCAGCAGGTAGTCCGGCGTCCACTGGCAGATGAAGAGCTGCACCAAGCAGAGGACGAACGTCGAGACGAACTTGTACCTGTCCGGGTCGGTCTGGAAGAAGAATGAGCTGGCAGGTTTGATAAAAGCTCTGCTGAAAAATCGCTTGCTAAAAAGATCGTGCGACTAAAAATTTTCAGAGAATATCAAAATTATCAGTCGTAACAGCTTTAGCGTTATGAATTATCGATTATAGGTGCAATAAAACGTATATAAAAGTACACGAATATATTCATCGATATAAATTCACAACGCGTACCAGTACTCTCAAAGCTGTCATAATTGACAATCTTAATATTTTTTGAAACGTTTACACAACGTTTTGGCGAGAGATTTTTCATCAGTGGGTATAGAAAGCGAATATATTCGGCTTCTCACCCCCGCGAGTTTGATCCCGACGAGAGACAGATTGTAGGCCGTGCAGAGAAGCTGTATGAGAAACAGAGTCCTCGTGAGTCTCTTTATCTTGAGGCAGAGCCTAAAAAACATCCGAAGCAGACGGTAACAAATCAGGCCGCGAAGCCTCGCGCCGCGAATCACCCACCAAAAACACAGTATTATATGTACCCGAGCACGCTCTGGTGGAACTTGGCGCAGGCCAGCAGCTCCTCCGAGCCCTCGTCCCGCTGCCGGCGCGCGAGCCCGACCAGCCGGTCCTGCAGCACCTTCATGTAACCGCAGCTCATCATGATGAAGAACGGCGCGACCGTCTCTATGGCCATGGTGATGACGCCGGCGTTGTTCAGCAGCAGCACCTGGAGGGCGAAGACCGCCTCGTAGGCCGGCGAGCCCTCCACCCTGTCGACGTACCACCTGTAGGGCAGCAGCCTCTCGCCCTCCCCGCTCATGCTCAGCGCCGTCAGCGAGTAGAAGATGTTCAGCAGGAGGCAGGTGGCGAGCAGCGAGTTGAAGAGCTTGCGCAGCCGCGCCTCGAAGCCGAGGATCCTCGAGTGCTCCGAGGACGTGCAGCCCGCCCAGATGACGTTGCAGTCGCGCAGCAGCTCCAGGCACTCGGAGCGACGGTGCAGGAGGAGCAGGTGCTTCGCCGCCAGACCGATCAGCGGCACCGTCTCGCAGACGTAGTCGAGCTCCAGTCTGCCCTGAGATCGTGCGATTCGGCTAGTATTGGGTGCGGTTCGAGAGGATTAAAGTCGATTAGAGGCTCTCGAGCTTAAGTTTTGGCTCGACTCTGATAATGGCATCGAGTTTAGGATTAAGCTTTTGATCGTGAGCAGTCGATTTTTGTTATTTACCTACGCTGAAAAAACGATACTTTTCATGAGAGGGGAATTATTATCAATATTTGAGTGAGCGGAATTCCTATCTATAATAAAATAAAGATTCTCTGAATTAAAAAATCCATTCTTTTGTCAGAAAAGAAAATTTATTTATACCAGAATCCATTTCTAATAAATAGGAATTCATCTCAGACAAATGTTCAGGAGAATTCCTCTTGCATGAAGAGGATCGTTTTTTTCAGTGTAGAACGTAGAAATTCTTACCGCGACTGGCACTTAAAATCTACCAGACTTTAATCGACTTTAATACTTTTCAATGCATGTTTCTTTTAAAGAGTGAGCACCTCTCTCAGATGGTTGATCCCGTAGCCGAGGAACATGGAACAGTGCATACCCGTCGACAGGAGGAAGTACACCGCCAGCAGCCGACTAACCGGAAACTGCCACTCTCGCCCCTTCAACGGCAAGATCGCGATCGCCCGGTAGAACAGCAGGTACATCCATGTCAGCTCCTCGAAGCTCGCGTACTCTCTTAAAGGCACTGAAGATTAATCGCTAATGAATTCGGACGTCGCCTAAATATCGAGCCGTGGCCAAACTCACTTTTCTCACCTGGCAGCAGCTGCAGCCGAGAGATACGAGTGCGGTCTGACGAGGGGATGTATTAAACGCTAGCCGGGAAAAACGGCAAGGAGGAATCGGAAAATCGACCAGAGCCGCGCGGAGAGCAAAAAAGGCCGCTTCCTCCTTAGTCTTGGACGAATGAATTATTCAGCGATGCTGGTGCCTCGTTGGGCTATAGAAAAGGCTCGCGCAGAGAGATCGTACTCGATTCGAATGCGTAAAGCAAGTTTTTTTTTTTTTTTTTTTTTTAGAATTTTTCGAAGAAAGCTATATTGAGAGAAAGCTTTTAATACTCGGTGCAAGGTGGACTTTTCATAGAAACTGACGTTGCGACTATGCGAACGATGCAAAAACGGTGATTTAAGATTATATGGAGGTTGTGATGATCTGAAAGAGATTTATTTCTTACGGTAAACTGCGTATGCGTGTCCAGTTCGAAGTATAAAGAATATCTCACCGTTGCGAAATTTTCGAAATTCTTTAAACGTAAACACCTCCGGTGGTAAGTTGAAGTTAAAGATTATAGTTTCGCAAACCTTAGCAGATTCTGTGAGATTTACTTTATAAAAACATTTTTTAGGTAATCGAATGAACTATAATAATATTTGGAGATGTTAAAATGTTAAAAAACAATGTTCGATACTTGTAACATAAATGGAATCATTGATGCAGAATATTAAAATGGTCGCGATGCAAGCGAATGAACCAAAGATAAAGTTCATTAATATTCAATAGTATTTTTTCAGTAATATCTTTACAGATCCATTGGCAATTCTTCGTGTAGAACAAAATCACGTGGATGTGATTCGTTCAGAAGTTTTAGTATATATGTTTCAAATTTTATTGTTGGTTTATGTAGTCGTATGTGAATTGTGTGGGCAAAGCGACATGTTGCGTATATGGATGAAACTTCGTGCATTCCTGTAACTTCAAAATACCTCGCAGTTCCAATTATTATTATAACGCTTCATCCTTTGGCCTAACATTCAAAATCAACATTTATAAATGCATTATAAATAAATTCAGTTTTTGCATAACTCACTTCAATTAATTAAAAGATAACAGGTTTATTATATTGATATAAAGTTAATTTAAATATATTAAAGTTACAATGTGCATTTGTACGTCACATTTAATAATTTTATAGCGAAAAAATATTGATTTTTTTTATAAACTAAAAGTAAAAGAATATATTTTCATTCATAAAGAGATTAAAATAACAAATAAGTTTCAGGATAGTGCATACAAATACTATTTTTAGACAATAAATATTATCTTTTATAATATTATCATTTCTATTAATAAAAATACCATTAATTTTGCTCTGAATAAAAAAATATATATAATAATTTATCCACCAACATTCTTTATACAGATGTATTTAAAATTTATATAGAGCATGTAATGAATAATATTATTATCATACAATAACATTTTTAACAGTAATAGCTTATATAATGTTATTAAACTAAATTTATTTGAAATTTTAGAAAAAAAAATTCATTTTTATAATTATGTCTTAAATAATCACTTATAACTATCTTAATTATATCACTTATGATTAATATAAATCACATTAATTTTTATACGAAAAACATCGGAGTTTGTAGCAAATCTGCTTGCAAGCTCAATTTATCTCTTTGTTCTCTCTCCAAATTTGTTAAATCTATGCTGCAACTGAAAAAGAAAAAAAAATTTAACATAGGTCTCGTATAGCATGTAGAAAATAGTAGTTTTTGTAACAAAGACGTAAAATGTTACATTCACGAGTGATGGCGGTGGAGTTGCCCCAAGCGAATCGCACAATGGTGTAAAACATTACACTCACATTGCGAAAATTATTCTTTCATGCAATGGGTATGGAACCATTTGTAAATACATAAAATGAAATTTGTGACACACACCATTCAAAATTATTAAAAAAAATATATATAACTATTATAAAAACACTAGATATGATTCTTGTAACTCCCAAATACAACATTATATTGCAACGAAAAATATTATTAATTATATTTTAATTAAAGTAAAAGCAACAAAACTTACTTATGTATTAAATGCCTTGCACGGAAAGCAGCAAGATGAGCGTAATACGTTGGCGCTGGGTAACTAACAGATCGAGCACAACGAGAGAACATGTGACAAAGGTAGTAGGTCAATTGTTCTATTTCATCTTCAGACATATTAGAATCGTCCCATAAACATCTGTATTTTGTTGGTCTTGCTGTGCCCTGCATTGATGTGACAATAATTAAACAATTACTTTATATGCTAGTATTAAAATAATGTTCAAACAAACAAGTCAAGGTACCTGAATACTAGCATGTGAAACCAAATAAAAATCAATATGTGACGGATGAGTTATAATAGTATCGACAACTGTACCAGCTTTAACATTCATATTTCTGTCGTCTGAATCTTCATTTCTTAAAGGAAACAATCTAGTGTGATGGCGTTTTTGCACAACCAAAAACGTAATAGGGGGTTTGTATCCACCATCTTTCTCCAAAGATTTGCAAGCTCTTCTAATGGCTTGTATTTCCTTAATCATTACGTCTTTGAATTGCCCTTCACTAACTCCATCTCTAGAAATAAAATTTTTCTATCAATACATACTTTTCAATAGCTTGTATCACTTAATCAAAATAATGAAAATTCTAAGAAAAACTTAATTATTTTCTTTCTTTTGTCTTGCTGCGATAATTATATATAACTGTTAGCTTGTCTAAAGAAAATGAGTTTTATATTTTAGAAAATTATTTAAAAATTTGTTTATCATTACTTGTATATAACAAACATGAAATTTTGCAATAAATAAACTATAAATACATATTTTTATATTTGAAAATTTTAATGGAAAATATGAAATAGTAAGTTTCCACAATTCAGCAAATCTTTGGTTTTTCACAATAGGATTTCACCAGCTACAAGTTTAAGTAAATATCACGAATTTTCTTTTAAATTATTCTATTGATAAAAGTACGCTTTATTTACTACGTTCTTTCATAATGTAGTATATAAATTACATTCTAGGTGATGGTAAAATAACAAATTATATATTTACCGATAAAATATTATTCTTTGAGGTTTATGACCTGTTCTTCTATAGAAATTTTTTAAATGTTCCCTCATTATATTTTCAAGATCCGCAATTATTTCCAATCTTGAATCTTGTAAACGTATTTCCGGTTTATGCTGAAATTGTGCGTTAGGATCACAACTGGCAACAACCTAGATCATAATTTTTCAATTGATAAATAGTTAATTTAATAAATTGTAGTATATGGTTAAAATAAACTGTTTTCTCACTGCTGCAATCGAAGGAATGGTATCTTTTAGCTGTGGAGAAGGATGCGTTACATCAGCACCCACTATCATACACGGAACCTCCAAACATTTTGGTCGACTGTAAAAATAATTTATTTTAAAATATAAATTCTGAATAAAGTATTAATTATTTCTGATAATAAGTATGTAATAAATTTTTTTTATATACTTTAGAAATTAAATATTAATACAAATTAAAAATTAAATACTATAAATTTTTAAGTTTCTAATCTTTTGACTTTGATTTTTGTTTAAATTTTATTTTACAATTACCTTGATTCTGTCATAAAAGAATGATTTATGCCATTCAATTTTGCATTGACTTTCTGCAAAATATTATTGATTGTGGCAAGATCTCCGTTACCTATTTTTCGATCAAAAGTGAAAGACTTTATGCACTGAGTTACAATTCCAACTTTCAACTCGGCGACTTGTTTAATTGTAGCTAAACATTTTTTTTTTTATTAATAAAATAATATTATGTTAAAAATGCAATAAAGTTATCAAGTAAATTTATTTACCGTAAGTGGATTTTATTCTATCAGGAAAAATAACAAAAATAAATTTTACACCGTTTTTTTTTTCTTGTGCAAAATAATTTTCAATTTTTCTAACATCCTGATATCTACCCCATTCTATGTCCATGAAAGGAGTTTTAGGATGACCAATTTGCATCCCTACTTTTCTACCTAAAACATAAAAACATTTAAACGGTTATGAGAGATATGACTTATAAATATTTATTGGTTTTGCAATATCGTCAATTCTTAGTCTATTCTAAAATAAAAAAAAAATAAAAAAATAAAAAAACGAATTTTGCGCTGCTAAATTATTTAACTGATTTTATCATTTTTAAGAATGCACAATAAATATGAAGGAATCAGTATTTAACTATAAAATGCTTTTTTATTTTAATTATTATGGCGGTGATGGCATTGGCCATCAATTTCGATTTGCTAGATAATTAGTGGATCTAAAGTAAAGGCAATCATATATATATAATTAAATAAAGTGTGTTTTATAATCTGTGAATTTCATACCTTCCTCCAGTAATAAGCCAACGAAATTTTGTAATTGTGGTAATTTTGTGTTAGGGCTGTTTAGATTTAAAATTGACCAGCTGCTCGGAGCAGATATCATATTGTCAGTCTTTTTAAAGAATTTTGTTCTCCAAACTCCTTTTGTTACTTTAACCGGTGCATTCTGAGCATAATATAATGTTGGTGCATCCAGTACTCTTGCTGGGACTTCTTCAAATCTTCCATTTATCGATATATCAAATTCTTTCGTAACACGACTGTTGTTGTGTCCAGCTTGTTGGAACTTTACAAAAGTATAGAAATTATATTTGATAACTTAGATATAAAAAAAAAAAAAAAAAATTGGAACAGTTTTACTTACTATATCCATAATTTTCTTTTTTCGAATAATTGTATTTGTTGCAGCCTCTCGAATTAAATTGGTTGTATCGACATCGTCACTTGATTGTCCAGGTTCAATATAACATATCTATAAAAACCGTAATCTTGCATTATTTACTAATAATACAAATAAATATTAAAATAAATAATTGTTAAAAAAATTAATATACCTCTAAAGGTACATGTGCACCTTTATTGAGTATAGCGCATGGTAGATCGGGACGCTGAATTCTATAATTTTTTTTTTGCATGTAATATTGTAGCACACTGATGTTTTTATTGTCAGAATCTGTAAAGAAATCTTGAGCGGGCGTTTTATCTTTGGTTAATCCACGAACAACTTGTCGTGAACGTTCTTTTACTCCATTAATTTTTAAAGACACTCGTAAATTTGATATGGTCGATACAATTTTCTCGTAATTTCTACGATCTAAAATATCTTGCATTGTTAATCGTTGTTGTTGTGGCGGTGGATCTCTAGGTCCTCGTCGTTGACCTTCAGCGCATATGCACTGAATTAGATCTATTAAACTTTGTTCTCTGAAAACACCCTTGTGCAAGACTGCAAAGTTTTTATTCTTATTAAAATTTATTTGGCACAAAATAAAATGTAAACAATCAATTAACAGCTTAAAAAATAAAGTTACAATAAGCTTAGAAATAATTTATTAGATGATATAGTCAATAAACAATTTCAATGAAATTTTAGAAATATACCGTCAACATTAAGGAATGGTTTCCATCCTATTATAGCAGATTGGAAAAGACCAAGCCATAGATCCATTCCTCCACCTAAATTAGTCGCTGAACCTCGCGGCGGAGTAAAAAATGATCGTCCAATCTAAATAAACAAATTTTTTTTAAAATAAATAAATATATTACTTAAATGTAAGTAATTTGACTTACTTGACATGTTGAGGCAGCTACAACACTGTTCAAAATTATATTTAGTGCTTGTATGCAAGCAAGTTTGTTTTCATTCATTTGCAAACCAACGTTAACAGTCTTTAGCCATGAGCTATCAAGTTCATTAGCAATTTTAATAGTAACAGTGTATTCACATTCTCTTTTATCGTCATCTGCTATGATAACTTTTGTAGAACACTATGTAAAATTAAAAAAAAGATTACGACTTATTACACCAGAATTAAGTTATAGTTTAAGTATCAATCTTACTGATTGGTTTGCATTAATTGGCAACTTGCGTGAACTGTAAGCATTTTTTTTTCCATCAAAAGGCATATCTATTTGTTGATTTGGAAACAACGCTCTTAATGCTGCAAAAAATACTTTACGAAACAAATATTTCTTTTTAATAGGTTGAATATCAACATCATAGTGATATATTTGACTTGGAAATCTTTTGCCAAATTCAATTCGCATCATGTTTGTGCCAACCATAAAAGGTCTTCCTTTAGTTCCAGCTTTACTTAAATCTTTACGAACTGGAAGTGAAATTATCGATGAACTAGGCTGAAAAAATATTGTTTATTGTAGAAACAAAAATAAATGGAAATGTTTTAAAATAAATGTTTACCGAAAGAGTCATTTGACTAGTCGATGTAGAAATTGCCTCAATAGCAGGGTCCTGCAGAAAAGTTAAAATAAATTTTAACTTTTAAAAATATTCTTAACATTGACACTGAATGTACCCTACACCAAAAAATTACACACCTTTATGTTATATATCTATGTATACACAAAAACAAAAACGTGTAGTTTTTTTGTGTAAAGTATGTTTAGTGTCAACATTTATTATATCTACATAAAAACAATCATACTGGTGTAGAAGCAACAGGTGAAGTCGCCTGTATTGAAGATTCTTGTTGTGGAATATTTTGTGTTGGCTGTTGTTGCGCAGGAATAGCAGCTGGAATATTTTGTTTTCCCCAAGCTTGCACAGGCTGTTGTTGTTGCGCAGGAAAAGAAGCTGGAATATTTTGTTTTCCCCAAGCTTGTGTAGGCTGTTGTTGTGCAGGAGCTTGGGCACTTGAAGGCCTTCCTCTTCCATGACCTTGCATAGGCTGCTGTTGTTGTGCAGGAGCTTGGGCACTTGAAGGCCATCCTCTTCCACGACCTTGTGGATGCTGTTGTTGTTGTTGCCTATGACCTTGTCTATGTTGTTGTTGTTCTTGCCTACGACCTTGTGTAGGCTGTTGCTGTTGTTGCTCTTGTCCATAACCTTGTGTATGCTGCTGCTGTTTCCCACGACCGTATGTATGTTGTTGTTCTTGCCTATGACCTTGTGTAGGCTGTTGATGTTGTTGCTCTTGTCTATAACCTTGTGTATGCTGCTGCTGTTGTTGCCCATGACCGTGTGTAGACTGTTGTTGTTGAACAGGAAAAGGAGCTGGAATATTTTGTTTTCCCCAAGCTTGCGTAGATTGTTGCTGCTCAGTCTGAGGAACTTGTGCACTCGAAGGCCTTCCTCTCCCACGTCCTTGTGCAGGCTGCTGCTGTTGTTGTTGTGCAGGATAAGGAGCTTGTTCGCTTGAAGGTCTTGGTTTTCCCTGAGCTTGTACAGGCTGCTGTTGCCTTGGATTAGCAGGTTGAGTAGTCGGATGTTGCTGTTGAGTGCCAGAACTTGTGGGTTCTTGCTGAGAAGGTTCTGCTGAAGATTGGCTCTGTTTTGGTTCTGAAGAACCCCCTTTTTTATTTTTACCTGTTCCAAACAAACAAGAAGAAATAATAAAAGCTTTTGTACAAAAGTCATAAAAATTGCTACGTTTGTTAGTTTTCTTTAAGTTGCTTTATAGGCATAAAAAATCTTCGAAATTAATCATAAAAAATTATATTGACGCAATGTTGCATCATACGTCAGTGGCTGAAGTATTTATCTCCAAGTTACATTACAAATGAATAAAAAGAAAAAATCATAATTGAAATAAACATTCTTACCTTTCTTCGTCATTTTTATTTAATTTTAAATAATACAATCACGTTTGCAATTAAGATACCGCTTGTACTTCGACTTTGACGCAGTATATAATACGAAGGAAAACGATGAAATGGCTGTGCTGTGTCAGCTTCGATGAGCCTGCCTCTGCAGGAGTTTCAACCGTTTCAAGCTTTCCAAGTTCTTAGAAATAATCGCACCATCGGCAACGTAAAAAGACCGCCTTTGACACCAAAAGAAGACCGTCTTGTGACAATTATGACCATCCCAACTTAATAACTTAATTTGAAAATTTTGAAAAAGTTTGTTTGGTTCCTTATAGAGGAAGCCTTGTAATCGTAAAAAGAAAATTAAAAAAAATGTCCGTATGAATATAATATGTGATTTGATTTTTTTATATAATTTTTAAATATTTAATATTTTAAATTTTCAGTTTTTATACTTCGAATTCAATATTAGCTTATTTATTATTATTATTATTGCATTTGAAGAAAAAGAAAATTATTCTCTACGATTAAAAAGAAATTGGTGATAGCTAGACCATTCGTTATTGATCAAAACATAATCTTTTGAAAAGCTCAAAAATAAAAAGAGATAATAATGACATTTTTTTTATAAAAAGGCTATATTATACTTCAGGAATCAGAAGTAATCTATTACAATAAATTACACTCTTTTGTCGCCCGTCCCAGCCTGATACGGGCTTGGAATCTTCCTAATTATACTAATATTAGATCGTTTCAAGAGCGCAATCAGTAAAGTTATTATATTTTAGTACGTTTGGTTCAATTTTTTTGTATCTTTTGTATTTTTAGATTTTCTATAAAAGGACTGTTACGCGTTTAGTTTAAATAAATAAATAAAGCTTATATGTACAGATTTTTAAAATTTCAAAAGTATATTAATCGTGATTATTTATGGAGAAAAAAGTAATTTGTAAAAAAATAGATTTTCTTTGGTCATCAGCGTTGTAAATTGATTGACTCAATTTGAATATATAAATTTTGTGCAGAGACACTATAAGGGAGTTTATCTCGAGTTTGCACATATCCGTTCATCGATGTATATAGTTTTAAATTCAATTCAATTATACAATTAAGATTTTATTATATATGAAAGATTAAAATTTGAGTATTTTATACGAGAATTCAAGTATATGAGAAGTAGAAGCAATATAAATATAAACCGGCAAAAGCTGATTGATTTATAATTTACAAACACGGAAGGTCGTGCGTTTCATAATTATTTGAAGCTAAAATTAACCGATTCTTTCCTAATTGCACCGTGTTGTAACACTCGGTATTCATTTATGTATTAATGATCTAAAATCCTGATAGTCTAGGCCTCATCATGGTTACATCATGTTACAGGTTCTACTAGCCATTGCACACTTCAAATCTACCGCCTTTTCAACATCAGACCATCATGCACCACCTACGCCTGACGTTTGTCGATGACCGTACGGTGGTACGGTGACCATAAACACACCCAAATAACATTTCGGATCACGGATGAAGAATAAGAAGTATTTTACGTATACTTTGCCTTCCCCGTTTAAGTTGGTTGGATATTAAACAAATCGGGACTTCCCATTATCAAGATATATTTTCCAATATTACTATTATAATAATAGATCTCTGATTATTTGCGTTTTAAAAAATGTTGTGGAATTATTTATTGCTACTTTCGTATGTGAAGTTGCATAGAAGTGTTTCTAGAATGTTATCTAATTTTTTTCAACTATTTATTCAGTAATTCAGTTATTCACCTCAATTTTCATACCTTCCATCATGCTTTTGCACAGTGTTTGAAAACTTCCATATATACAGATGTACAAAGTACAATGCGTACATTTGGAAGCAGAAAATAATGTAAACACATTATGTTGAGTATGTTTATATATACGGAAGTTTTCGGACAGTGTAACTGTATTAATTTTAAACTAAATAAATAAAAACAAACTATTCAATTTTAAAACGTACCCAGATTTTCATTAATGTCTTTTTACGAAAAATTTGTTTATGTCATGCGAGTATTATCTGAATTAAGACTGCAGAGTAAAAAAGAACAAAACTGAAGATTCCAGAACTTTCTGTTTACTTAAAATTAAGTACATGATTGCGAAAAAATTGATTATTTTTCTTTTTTACTGATCGCCATATTGGGGCCTTATTGTAAAAAATGTAAAGTGTGATAAAACATATTCAAATATTTTTGTGGTCTTTTTTGTAACCAAAAATTTGATTTTTCTAAAATAATACGCTTTTTTCAAAATAAATTTTTGCATCAAAAAGTACAAACTACAAAATTTCAGGGAGAAAGAAAAGATTCACAAGTTATGTGGAAATTATAATTATGCACGTGGGACCATGATGCACTATAGCTGCAGCGACAGTATACAAATGACAGTATGCGCGTTTTGTAGCAGATTAGCAGTGTAACTATAAATGAAAGTCGAAGAGAGCGGTGTTCGCGGGAAGAAGGGATGGCTGATGAAATTTTTCTTTCGCTTCGCCACGTCAGCTCTCCGTCAGGTGCTTTTTTTTAGCACCGTCGAGAAGTTCTCTGTACTGCAGTCTACCAAACGTATGTAGACAGGTGGACGGAGACTTAAGACTCAAAGACCGAAAGAAATCTTATGTGTCGCTGGACGTAATAATCGTTACAAAAGTACGTCGCCGCATACTTTGAGACCCTACTCTGGTCTACACAATTGTTTTGACTAAAGAATTAAATTATTATACGCATAATACAAATAACTGTTCTATAGACATCATTCAATTAACTTATGCATACAAAAGATTAACAATAAAAAATTTAAACGTATTATTAGTATTTCTTACTCTTTAGGAAAAAGTTCGCAATAACTAAATAAATTAAAGATAGAGCCAAATAGAGCTAAAGAAACTAAATCGAAAGCAAATGTTTTTATTAAGAACTGATTGTTTCCGTAATAAAAAAACTTAAAGAAAACTAAAACATTCTAGCGGCTGCAAATAGATCGGTCTTGCGACCAGTTCCGCGCTCGCTAGGTTTTATAAAAGCGCGCTGCTTCACGATTCTCTATAAGCACGCCGAGCATCACAAAACATGTATTGTTTTAAATAACCTTTTATTGATAAACATAGAGAGACAAATATTGTCTTTAGATTATATTACAAGTTAGAATTTGTTATTTAAATAATTAAACGTAACCGCAATGATAATGCAGATTATTCAAAAGTAATAATTTTATCCATAATACATAAAATAAATAAAATGTTTATTTACCTCATCTGCTTTCTAAAATAGATTATTACAGTTTTACAATTATAATTTTTACTTTTTTCGACATTTTTACAGATTCTATTTGCTTAAAAAAAAACAAACAAATAAAAATGATTGTTATATATTTACACTTTATAGGAATAAAGCTTATATCAACAGTTTAGTCAATCTTGAATTGTTTCTGATGCATATAAGTTTTTTTTACATTTATGTAGATAGTCTAATGTATATATATATTTTTTTACATTAACGTAGTTAGAAATTTAAATTTATTTCTAAAAAATTGAGTTAACATTTTTTATAAAACTATCTGTATCTGCAAGATCGACAAAGTCTTTCACTCCATCTCGTTTCACTGACAATATTATGTTAGCTCCATTTTCATGCCATCTAGCTTTTAAAAGAACACAGCAACCCTTCTCTATAAAAATAAAATATCTAATTAAAATTCAAGTTAGATTGATATGTTATATTTTAAAATGTATTTGTTGCAATTTGGATTATTAATTTGGATAATGGATATTAATTTCTTTTATGTCACTTAGTATTTCTGTTGTGCCAAAAGAATGATCAAAAATTGCTCTTTTTTTAAACATTCTAATTGCATCTAATTTCTTAATGAAAATTCTTTTTAACATCAATAACATATTTTAATAAATTATGAATAGCTCTAATGACCAATTAAACAATATTGCTCATTTTATTTAACAGTGAGTTATTGAAATGGTAATTTCACTATTATTACTATTTATAATTATATATTTACCAACATGACCACGTTCATGAGCAGCAGCTAATTGATTAATTACACGTCGTTCTACTTCATATTTAATTGAACGAGCACCATAGTGGGTGTCATAACCATCGGCAAGAACTGCTAGGACTTCTCGATCCCACTTTAGATCGATCTTATGACGTTCACGAGCACGTTCAGCCCACGCTTCGAGTTCGCGAGCCACGAGTTTTATTAATTCGGCTCGCGAAAAAGGCAAAAAATATACAATCTCGTTTATACGTCCCAAAAATTCATCTCTTCGGAAATGGGTCTTTAAAATCGGTCGGACCTGCAAAAAAAATTATTTATCAGAACTATTTTTATGTCTTGAAGGATATTAAGTTACCAATTTTGTCAAAACGAATAAGTAGTGGTTTGATAAACTTAACAAAACAAAAAAAAAAAAAACTGAAATTCTAATATCTTACAAAAAGATGTATCTACAGGTGAATGCACTTTGAGCCTGTTGTATAATTAAATGCTCTATTGGATATTTGTGATATTTAAATAAATAAAGAAGAATATACAAAAAAGTATTAATAAAGAAATAACATAAATTGTTTCTGTTAGATTTTTTTCAGTCTCCCTGTAATTATTTTATCTCTATTTTAAATTTTGAAAATTTTTAAAGTTTAAAAAGTTCTTTTAAAAAAATACGTGTTAAAAAAAATTCAACAATTTGGAAACAATTGATATCAAATATTTACAGTAATAATAAAACTTACAACTTTATCCTTAAAATTTCGAGAAATTTCAATATTTTCAGGTTCTTCATCTTCGGTCGACTTTTCATCAAGTCGCTTTGTCAATACTCTTTCTGCTTCTTCTCGAAGTTGTATAGCATGCTCAGCAATTTCTTCACTAGCTAAATTTGAAGTCATTATAAAAATTGCATTTTTACATTCTATTGTTTTACCCTTTCCATCTGTTAATCTTCCCTGAAATTAAATTTTTAATTAAGAAACTTTTTTAGAAATAAATTATGTTTTAACCAAACGATATACAAGCAAAACAGAAACCTCATCAAAAAGTTGTAACAGTACTGTGAGAACATCTGGGTGTGCTTTATCTACTTCATCAAAAAGAACAACCGCATTAGGAGATTTTCTTAATAATTTTGTTAATTGCCCTCCATCATCATGACCAACGTAACTGCAATTATAATTACAACACAATGTTTTATTTTATTTAAAATTTTAAAATAATATTTCTTACCCGGGAGGTGCTCCAATAAGTTTAGCTACTTCGTGTTTTTCTTGGTATTCTGACATATCAAGTCTTATAAACGTTTCAGGTTTATTTCTATGAATATAAGCTGCTAATTGTTTTGCTAATTCTGTTTTGCCTATGCCAGATGATCCCAAAAATAAAAAAACTAAAGGGTGCTCCTCATCAATCCAGCCATTTTCTTTTCTTCGAATTGCTACAAATAATTGATTAAGAATAAATATGTATACTATTAATTTGTTAAAAGATTATAATAGAAATTTTACTTGAAGCTACAATAGATATTGCTCCTTCCTGACCAACAATATACTGCTTTAATCTTTGTTCTAAAGGAAATCTTCTTCTTTCTTCAGCCTCCTGTACAAAAAATTTTTGAAAATATTACATTTTTTTGCAAAAAACTTCAATAAAAATTTCACATTAATCAATTTATTAATAAACTAACTTTTCCTTTTATTATTTCATCATATTTTAAGGCATGTTGGATTAACAATTCCTCCATATTTTTATCCGTGTAGGCATAGTCAACAGCTCTGCGACCAGCTTCATTTTCAATTGTGGGATTTGCCCCAGCATCTAGCAAAGCTTTAACACAATCATACGAGCGAGATAAAACAGCGTAGTGAAGAGCAGTGAAACCTTTAAATGTTGCTCGAGCAACCAAACGATCTGAAAATTCTTCTTCTCGATCAATCAACACTGTAACAAAAACAAAGTTTGACAGATGTTTGCTATTTATAAATATTTAGTTTTTTCAAAAAAGTTACAATTATAAATTTAAAAGATATTTCATCTGAGCAATATTTGAATATATGATTTATAATATTATTAATTAAAAAATTTCTACATTTTGTAAAGATTTTTGAGTCTTTAGAATAATTTCAAAGCATTCCACTGAATCTATTAATTTTATTAATTTTAAAAACTTGACATGTTAAGAATACAAACTTTCTTTATAAGTAACAAACAAGAAATTACCTTCTGATGGATGTAATCGCTTTTCCATAGCAGTCTTGTAGACATTTACAAAGTCATCCCCTGCATTAATATCAGCACCATGTTGAAGTAAAAATTTTATCGCTTCAAGTTTTCCATTAATTGCAGCTGTTTGCAGTGCTGTCCAACCCAAAGGATGCCTCGTATTAACATCAAGTCCACTGTTGATGGCCTTAGAAAAGCAAATTTATTAATTAAAAAGTAGTTTTCATTTAAAAATTGTATATTTCCATAACTACCTTTTTTAATTCAAGAACATTACCATACCGTGCAGCCAAAAAAAATTTTTCTAAAAAAGGTATTTTGTTATTAATTAGAATTTTATTATTTTGTTTTCATAATGAATTAGTTCAGTTTAAATGCATACGTTTTAAATTACTTGGATTTTCACAAAGCACAATGGAAAGCCCCAAACTGCTCAAAATAAAACCTAACTTTTTGAAATTATTATCATTTTTTACATTTTGTCTAGTTTTTGTCCGTTCTCTAGTATTTGATGTGATTTTATCAAGAAGATGATAGACAGGAACAACCTTTGAGTATTCATTTTTTGCAGTGAGAAGGGCATAACCTCTCTCTTTCGTGGAATTATTCTTCAGAATATTATAATTTCCCAAAAATGAAGAATCACAAATCAAGCCAAGACATTTATCTTTATTAATTAGTTGATGAAATCCGAGTCTTCTAAAGCATGACATTTCTTGTAGCCTGTGTTTTATGAATATTTTTTGTCATACACGCACTTGTAAAAAAACCAATATATAGATTTAGCTGATAAACTTTTTAAGATTTATTAATAGCTTTGTCATATTTTTCGTTTGAGTTCTGTAAAATAAAAATTTCCCATTAACGACACATTATTTTTATTTTGCAATATCATAAATAAAATCATCTATAAAATACCGTAAATCGCGCACATAGATTTTGGAAGCGGCTAAAGTACTAACAATATGTATAGGTCGCATGGACCCACGGTGTAGCTGCAAGTTTTCTCGAGCGTCAAATGTTCAAATCAAAATGATGTAATTCTATTCAGTATTTCAAATAAAAAGATAAATCTTTTGAAAATTATTAGTCTCGAAAAAATGAATACAAATATTAATAAAACAAATACTTTAATTAATTAATTTAAAAACTATTTTGTTAAAAAATTTAATTTACAATTATAAAAAAAATCAGATATGTATAGTATATATAAATATTTACTGTGTAATTCTGGATGACAGTAATCAATTCTAATTCTGCAGATCATTGTGAGTTATAACAAAAAATATATTTCTTAATTCAATGAAGCAGAAAAAACATTAAGCATTTTCAAGACTATAAATAAAAAGACAATTTTGGAGGTGTCGAATAAGTCGAAATCGTAATTTTATTAAGGATACCTAGAAGTTTTTTTTTGAAACTTCTGGAAAGTTACAGAAGGATACACGACCTGCATACAATATATCGCGGTTTGTTTTTCAAAAAAACAGCCATTATTCTATCGTCTACGCTTCAGCCAATGCGATCGCGCATCGTAATATTCGCTACTAGCTCCACGTTCGAAAGCTCGCGCGCGCAGTTAACCTCAAAATAGCGGCATATAAATTCGTGACTCGGGTAAAATAAATCTGATGTAACGGTAAAGAGTGCAGCTTAACTGGGCCTAACATTATTTTGATAGAGAAAGCTCGAGCTTTTTTGCAGCGACAAACGCAAGAAATCAACTATTCAGTGCTAAAGCGTGACGGAAAATTCCGCTGGGTGCACGGAGAAAAGGCGAGAAAAGGCTTCCAGAAACTTCCAGAAACCGCATGTGTTCCTGCCGTTCCCACGACTTAGTCTAACCGGAAAACGGAACAGCTCAGTTTAGCAGAAAGCGCCCGAAGCGCAGACACCGCTTTTCTAGCTTGCGAGTATATACTTGGTAATTGCAGTATTACACTTTCGGAGGAAAATAGCATTTGAACAAAGGCAAGAACAAAGTCGGTGAAAAAAATTAGTGGATCCAGCATATTTTAATCTATTAGATCTAAAGAGATCTCCGACGTTTTGCATTTCTGTCGAAACAGGCGACCGGCGAGGTCGGCAACTGCGCTGTAAGCTAAGCCGAAAAGGAGGCTAGTCAGTAAATTCTACTGGCTGTTTCGCACTGCAGGCTTATCTTTATTTTCGTCGCGACTAAGAAGTGAGGTGCACGTGCTTGTTTGCTCGTTTTTGAGAAGGCAGAGCAAAAGCAGCCATGGCGGCGATGTCCGTGATTGGAATCGACTTTGGCAACGATAATTGCTACATAGCAGTGGCCAGGGCCGGTGGCATCGAGACCATCGCCAACGATTACAGTCTCAGAGGCACTCCGTAAGTTTTTTCGTTTCCACGCATTTTCGTTTCGTTGACGTTTTCGTTTATGTCGCTGTCTTGACTAGGTCGATGCTCCGAAGATGTGTTCACGCATTACATAAATATATATACTAATAAAGACGCATTGTCAAAACTTTCCGAGCTTTACGAAGTTGCACGAAAATTCGGGACTTTGGAATATTACGATAAGATTGCAAATCTTGATCAATAGTTTCCTTGCGCTGGCCCTCAAACTTGATTGATTTTATTTCAAGTCAACTTTCCCGCAAAGTGAACTTTTAAAATTACAGATAAATTATGCATCTTGGATGAAATTCCGCAATGCTCCATTGTTTTTGCATTGACAATTTTATTCAATGAATGATTCATTAAGTCAAAGTATTTTGCTCGAACTCAAGCTTGTGATTTGATTTTATTCAATGCATCGGCTTTGAAAATAAACCGAAATCGGCATCGCAAGAACGCGACTATTACTCACGATCGTTATTTACGTAAAAAAAAACGAGCGAAGGACCAAAGAGATCTTGAGATCATCGGTAATGTTTGACGCCTTCGAAGGCACGTGGGAGGAGAAATCGGCGATGTCCGCGACCTTTTTTCGCACGCTAACGAAAAAGGATGCCGAGCACGCCTCTATTTAAAACAAGTGACTAATAGCTTGTGTGCGTGTGCGTGTTTACACGCGTATGCGTTATTTTCCCACTATACCGGCTGTTTAATATCGACTTTTCGGGCATTTCTAATGCCGGATGAAATGGAGTTGACTCTGATTATGCTTTTATCGACAGGTCATATGTGGCGTTCAGTGGCAAGAATCGCATACTCGGTGTGGCGGCCAAAAATCAGACGGTGACCAACATGAAAAACACGATATATGGCTTCAAGCGGCTCCTCGGCAGAAAGTACAACGACCCTTTTGCCCAGAAGGAATTGCAGTCGTTGACTTACAGAACGAGTCAACTGGCGGACGGCGGTATCGGCATACACGTAAGTTTTTTCATTTGCGTGCAATTTGATATGAGTTCGCGGCTACGGTGTTTGAGGAAGCCAAGTACTTGCTTTTTGGCGGCTTGCCAATTTTATTTGCATTTAATTAGAACACCGGCACGGAAAATGACTTAGTTATTTTTAATGCTTTTCTTTACCAAACTTTCAGGTAAATTATTTAAATGAAGACCACGTGTTCACACCGGAGCAGATCACAGCTATGCTGTTTACAAAGCTTAAAGAAATATCAGTGAATGCGTTGCAGACTGCAGTGAATGACTGTGTCATTTCGGTGCCGTCGTACTTTACGCAGGCCGAGCGGCTGGCACTGCTCGATGCAGCTCGCATTGCAGGCCTCAATGTGCTGCGGCTCTTCAATGAGACGACTGCTACCGCACTTACTTACGGCATATACAAGCAGGATCTGCCACCGACTGATGCAGCTCCTAGAAACGTCGTCTTCGTCGATTGCGGCTATGCCAGTATTCAAGTCTCTATCTGCGCTTTCCACAAAGGAAAACTTAAGGTTCTACTATAAGTTTTTCAATATTTAATTTGTCTTTTTAATTTACTATTTTATGTGGATTCTAATTTTTTTTTTTTTTACAGATGCTTGCAAGTGCAGCCGACAGTCAAGTAGGTGGTAGAGAAATTGATACCATTCTGGCCGACTACTTCTGCAAAGATTTCCAAGCCCGTTACAAAATCGATGCTCGCAGCAATCCACGCGCCTATCTTCGCTTACTGAGTGAAGTTGAAAAATTAAAGAAACAAATGTCAGCTAATTCCACTAAATTGCCTATTAATATTGAGTGTTTCATGGAGGAAAAAGATGTCCACGGAGACCTGCAAAGATCAGACATGGAGGCCATGTGCACTCATCTATTTAAACGTGTCGAATCAACTCTTAGGCAGTGTTTAACTCAATCCAGTAAGTTCATTTTGCATAACTTCTTGAAATTATTTAATTATTTTTCCATAAAAATCGAAACATAATGAGCTAAAACTTGGCAGAATTCTAAAATTTGCTAGCAAAACCAATTTGTATTAATACTTGAAATGTTTAACGCATAGTATAAAAAATGACTACAAATTTTTAACTAGATGAACGAAAAAATTTTATAACCAAGAGTTTAAAATAATACAATTTTTAATAATTATTTGCAGAATTAAAATTGGATGAGATTCATTCGGTGGAACTTGCTGGAGGTTCTAGCAGAGTACCAGCTCTCAAAAAATTAATTGAAGAAGTTTTTGGTAAAACTTGCTCTACTACGCTTAATCAAGACGAAGCAGTTGCACGTGGCTGCGCATTACAATGCGCAATGCTTAGCCCGGCTGTTCGAGTTCGAGAGTTTGCCGTTACTGATATCCAACCATATCCCATTAAGTTGACCTGGGATGCCAGTCAAGGTGAAGCTGGGTAAGTTTTTCGAGTACAATCGAATTCATAAATGAAATACAACAAAGTTTTTACGAATTAACAAAGCTTTTAAGATCATTAGTCGTTTTTTAGTTATTATTAAGCTTTCTTTTATTTGCAGAGAAATGGAAGTTTTTGAACAAAATCATCCAATACCTTTCTCCAAAATGTTAACATTTTATCGATCCAGTCCATTCACTTTAACTGCCACTTACAGTGTACAACCACCAACATATCCTTCAAGAGAAATAGGTAAACAATAATTTATTTATTCATATTTTTTGTTTAATTAGTTTGTTCAATTTTAAAAAGTAACAAAGAGAAACTGGAACCTATCTACGAAAAGTATTAGAAACAATATTTAACACTTGACTTTCTGTAAAAGTGTAATTGATTTTGGCGCGTAAAAATGGTTTTTTTCTTGAAAGATTAGGCTACATGTGCACTTAAATTTTTCACAGGCGTGTTTACAATTAAAGATGTAAAACCCAATAAAGAAGGAGAGTCATCAAAGGTCAAAGTAAAAGTCAGGGTAAATCTTAATGGTATTCTGACAATAGTATCAGCTTCTCTTGTTGAAAAACGTGAACCCACGCAGCAAGAAAAGGACGAGGAAGAACAGAAGCTACAGCAACAACAAGATGCTATGAATACTGATCAACAACAAGAAAAAAAAGACAAAGCTGACCAAGATGCACAAGCTAAAGAACCTCCAGCACCTGAAGTAAGAACTTTAATTAATTATTTTACTTTATTATAGTCTGATTATAATTATCCTGTTAGAAGAACAGTTTTAATTTTAGCATAATTCAGAACAATAATTCAATCAAGTAATTGTTCCAAAATAATATTTCTTTAGTTTTTACATTTACAAATAATTAACAAAAAATTATTCTGTTGAAATAATTTAAATTTATAAATTAAAAACTTCCCTTATTAACCTCTATCCAATTTTTCAAAAGCAGAAAGGTGATTAGTGTCGACAAGTAAATAAGTTGTACAGATTGGTAGGAATAAATATTAATGTCTTTAATTTAGCAGTACATTATAACTTGCTTTATAAACTTTAAATACTCAATACATTTGAGTTTTTAAGTAGGAGGAAATTAATAATTATAACAATTTGACATAATTTCTAATATATTTCCTATTATATGTTCACATATCAGTAATATCGAAATGCGTTATAACAAAAATCAAATGGTAATCTTAAAATATAGAGTTCAGAAAACGTAAAATATGCAAGCACATAGATTAACGGGATAATCACGTAAAAAGAAACGTATGTATCTCTGTTATGATATAGGTGAAAATGGATAAGTTGCGGCGGGGCTCGGAAGATGAGGACGAAGCAAGGAGCTCGTCCTACTCCTCTAGGATAAAGACTGCTCTATCCTGGTTCAGCTCGGTACGCGACACATACTTACTTTCACTTACTTGGACCCATATGCGACACAATCTCTTCTTAATTATTTTATTATCAATATATTATTAAAACAGAAAGTACACTTGCGCCAAATCGAGCTTGACTGATTTCACTTTTCTGTCATGTAAATTTTTATTTTTTTCTTGCTTTCAAGAATTAATATCGCGATGAGTTATAAATAAAACTGCACAAATTTTTTAAAAAACATTTATCGAAAAAATATTTTTATTTAAGAAAACATTTAATTAAATTTTAAGATAAAAACTTTGCTTTTATACGAATGAAGTAAACATTCAAGTTAAGCGTTGTTACCAATCTTAAGAATTTTGGGCAAATATATTTTGAGAATAAATTTTTGCAGTTTTCAATCTTATTAGGTCTATGAGTGCATATGCATATTTTCGTTTTTATTTTACGGTCAATGAAAATAAGTGCACATCTATTTTAAAAAGGCTTCTTTTATTATGTCAGTCATCATGTGCTTCATTTTTGAAAGCTAAGTATCTTGTTATCATATAAATGTTAGAAAAAAAGAAGTTGAAAAATATATATAAAGTCCTTTTATAAGTAAAAAATTATTATTTTTGCATTATAATCCTATAGAATTATTGTAGAATTTTAGATACGATTCTTTGCAATAGTAATAAAGATTTAAATTTACTTATGCTAGTTGAGCCAATCACCCACACTTTCTTTGTGTAGTAATTAAATTTAATTTTGTGAATTAATTTCAATTGTTTCAAAATTATTCAACTTTTAATATTTAAATAACTTTTTACAATAAAATGTAATGCTATTTAAAAGAAGATATTTTGATTTTTTAATTAATATTTTTTAAACAATCATGATATTATTTTATTCTGTTGTTTATTTTGAATGATACTCCACTTATTTTATTTGATTGTAAATTTTTTCATGAGCCAAGAGAGTAAATTTGGACATAATTGCTAAAGCTTTTCGTGCGAAACATTCAAAATTTAGGAAAATTATAATTACAATCTTTTTTCATTTTTCATTTTAGTGAAAGCTTTATTTTTTTGTTCATTGCTACTTAATCTTACTAATTATTAACCAGAAAAAGTTATAATAGAAGAAGCATTTGTTCATACATTGGCTTGTTACAAGTTTTCGTGAATTTTATACAGATAGGAAAAGTTTAAGATTCGTTGGTACAGAGCATATGGGTCCAAGATAAAGTTGTGTCACGTCGTGCTGTCTTTCTCCTTTCATCATTTCGTTTTTAAACAAATTTTCTCATATTTTATAATGGATAAACTCAGTTTAAAGAGCAATTTACTTTTTATTTACTGCATTCTTAAATGTCTAATTTGGCTCTATTTTTACGTAAAAAAGTTTTTTATTTATGTTTTAATATTATCTTATTTGCGTACAATATTTATTTTTTATTTGATTCTGTTTTGTTTCATATTTTAGATAGCATTATATTTTTATCTAATGAAGTAAATTACATCTTTAAACGAATTTTACTCTCACTTTAAAAAAATCTTAATATATCATTACAGATATTACGTGTACTGTCTACGTAAACTAATCACATAATATTTCAAGCTGCTTAAACCTAGATTTATTTAACAAAATGCCGATGTAATAAAAATTTATAGTCATATCTTCGATGCCAATTAAGTCTTTTGTTAAGGATCAAAGTAGAAATATTTTTCAAATAACTAAAAATATTTAACCAAGTTTTTGATAAATTATGTTTTAGGGTGACGATAAAGAGGAAGGCAAAGGCAAAGTTAAAGTTCGTCATATTGACCTACCTATTGATATTTGCGGTCATGGTATGACCCAAAAAGAACTTGACCATGCATTGGAGAAAGAGGTAAATTTTGATTTGTAAGAATAAGAATTCTTTTCCTTTTTTCCAAATCATACAAATTTTAAGATTTGTGTGATAAAAATATATATGTAGTTATTTTATAATTTTTAAAAATACCGTAGTCTACTACTACTAGTCTTTTTTAAAGCGGCAAAATCAAGCGATATTTAAAAAAAAAAAATTGTAAATTTTCATTTTTAATATTTAGTTATTTATTTGATTATTTCCTATTAATTACAGATTTATAAAATCATATGTATAAATAATTAATATTTATCTCTCTTTAGTGCAAAATGGTAGCAGAAGATAGACAAGAGAAGGAACGCGTGGACGCGCGCAATGCTTTGGAAGAATATGTGTACGATTTGCGATCAAAAGTATCCGATCCAGATCAATTAGGTACATTTATACTTGATGCTGATCGTGAAACTCTTTGTCGAACTTTGGATGATACTGAAAATTGGCTGTATGAAGAAGGCGAAGAGTGTCAGCGTCAAATTTACTCTGATAGATTAGCTCGTTTAAGGGTAATTCATTAATAATTTTGAACATAGAGAAACTTTTATTTCATCATTTGAAATTCATAATAAATTTCTAAAATTTACAAATATTGTTCACAATTAAAAGTTTTAGTAAACAAATTCAAAACAAAATAAATTAATATTTTATTTATGGCGTTTCAGTCTCAAGGTGAACCTATCAAAGACTTGAAAATCGAATTCGAAGGACGAGGACCAGCGATGGATGATCTTGCTGGTGCACTTCAAATAGCGAGAAAAGGTCTTGATCAGATTCGTGCTTCTCACTCAAACAAAGAAGATAAATTTGACCACATTACCGTTGATGAAATAAAAAAAGTTGAACAAGTGGTACAAGAAAAGTGGAGTTGGCTTGAAGATAAACGTGTCCAGTTGAATCAAACTCCACGTACAGTACAACCTCCTGTATTTGTTAATCAAATTCGTGCAGAAAAACAGGTAAAAATATAAATAACAATTAGTCTTAAATTATATTTTTTCACAAGTTTTTGATAAACTTTTTTTCCTAATTGCAATAATGTTTCATATTTAAAATTGTTAGTCTTGTTGCTGTGTAATTTAATTTTACTCAATTAACTGTATTTTATTTTTTATATTAGTCGCTGGACAGTGTCGTGAATCCAATTCTACACAAACCTAAGCCTAAGGTGGAACCACCGAAAGAAGAAAAGAAGGAAAAAACGGGAGAAAACAAAAGCAATCAGAATAATCAGGCACATAATCAGAATAATGGTCAACCAACCAGTGAAGATAAAATGGACATTGATCCGACAATGAATACCGATTAATAAACGGTTCGCCTTCTTATATCTACTTTTTCATTTTTTAATTAACACGATTAAGTATGTCAGAAGAAAGCATCATAATACTTTGAAGAAAGAAGTGAAATCTATTACTATCGAAGACTTTGAATATAAACTGCGAGCACAAGTGTCGTTACTTGTGTCACAAAAGCGCCTGAAAATATAAAAGAAACATTACGTAGTCAGGCTTCTGTTATTCTTCATGACTACTTTTGTTAATATTTTTCTCTCGGTTTTTGACACTTAATCAAATACTGTATTCATGGATTATTCATTTGTCTCTTACTGTGGACATTTTTTTAAGAATTTATGATGTATAAACTGTTTCGTTCGTTTTAGTTAAGTTTTCAAAAGCGCCTCAATATTTTTGCGTTGAAATAAGAATAAAGTAAAATTTAAATGCCTTGATAATACTTAACATTTTAGTTTATTGAATCGAATTCTTTTAAGAGCAAAAGAAAATTTTTTGTTTTATATTTAGCTTTTGCAGGTATATACTACTAGTTGTTTTTATAAAACAATTAAAAATGACGAAAATGTAGGGTACATTAAAAACGATACCCACACTACGTATTTTTTACACGCTAATGTTTGCTCGACATTGAAATTAATAGAAACTTTTGAGAAAATTACCAGAGAGAAGAAAAACTGAAAGCGAGTACGCAGACACCTTATAGGATATCGAGAAACAGGACTCGATTTCATTATTTGATTATTGCTTCTTTTTTTAATTTAAATAGTTAATTATTATGAATCAATCTTTAAAATTGGCTTCGTAATTCTGAATTACTAGATAGTAGTTTGTGATGAATGAATATTATTATAGAGTAGGTACTAATTTGATCATCGAAATTGTAAACTGATTTATTGTGAAGTATGGAAGAATAAAATTATAGTAAATATGCCGCAAAGTGTCTGTGTTACTGACGCTAGCTGGCGTTTATTGGATCGGTATCTTTGGAAAATTTTAAGTCTTTTCTCATTCTTAAAAGTGAGATGAGATTCTTTTCAAGTTTCCGATGTTTTGAAAAATAGAACGTCCCGGAAAGAAAAATTACGCATAGGTTATTATAATGAAATATAAAATTCTTCACATAAAATAAATAAAGAAAGTAATTATGTGCAGCTGTTTACAAATTTATTTTTCAATTTAGGCGATTCTTTAAACAATTATTTATAACATATTAAATAAATTACAATAGATTTTTTGCTTATTAATATGAAAGAATAAATGTCTAAATTGAAAAATAAAAATGTTTAAAAAAAATATGTAAAGATTTTTATATTATGCTATATAAGTACGCCTCAAATTACTACAGCCCTGTACAAAAGTTTAGAATTAATATGATTAGTTTATTTAAAAAAAAAAAACATGAATTTTCTCTTATAATATTTTCTACAAATTTAAAGAGTAATTGTAAATAATTTTTCTTCCGGGTATTCTAAATAGTCCTAAAGGTAAAATGATGTGTAAGTTGGGTGATTTTTCAAAGTAAAAAATATAATAATAGAAGTGTGACAGCCGAAAGTAGATCTAATGATTAAAGCTAAATTAAAAAAATTAAGTGATGACTTAGGGTAATATCGCTGGCGATTTTATGTATTTAATAATGCATACTATGAGTTTTCTTCATTCCACCAGTTTGTTAGCCCAATGGAGTCAGAACTCTGTCACATGTGAGTCATGTGTTGCATTTATGGATACTTAAATAAATGAATAATCACAAAAAAAGGCGAAAAAGAACTTGAAACAAAATATGTTTGTCATTAATTGTATGAATTTACCCAAGTACATAATTATGGATGTTAGTATTTTATATGATAAAAAGGACAAATTTGATTGAATTTTTATTAATTTAGTTGCTTGTGCTATTCAATACTTGTAGGTGTTGAAGTACTATTGTTAGATAAGATTTAAACCTGATAAATGTAATTTTATGCATTTTGTCAACATTTTTTTTCCTTTTTTTTTTGTTCCTATATTTTGAACTGAACCTGGATGTTTATAATTTGATTACCTTTAAACGGTTTTTATTCCTTCTTGAGTTGAAAACGTGTAAGATTAAAACATAATTATACTGGAAGAAAAACACAATCTATTGTAATTGTACAATAAAAATAAGCTTATCTAATATAAAAAGAGTTGGTCCATTTATTTCATAGATCATAATTCTTCTATTTTTATAGCAATTTAATATATTAATGGTTCAAAATGAAAAAAAAATGCGCTCATTAATCAGCTTTTGCTTGTATCTTGGAAGGTGCATCGAAATATGCTCTGTATATAAAAGCTCCAAGAGCAATGTGTAATACAATAACAGCTACTCCAGCGGAATAAACATTGCTTGCTATTGCACTTAATCCAAATAATCCTAAAAATGAAAGAAAAGATCAAATTAAACAATAGACTTGAATACACAAAAGGAGTTTAAGGTTACTTACCATCAAAAATAATAACTTTACTAGCAAAAAATGATATCACAGGAAATGCTATTATTACGATACAGTGCAATAAAACTGTTTTGAACACTTGTATCTCAGGTTGTTCCTAAAAAACAATAAAATTAATAAAAAAAATCAGTGATTGAAATGTCAGATAAAATAAAGCAGAAAAATTTACCTTTGGTCCAGTCATGTTTAAAGATTGTAATTTCTACAATCAATTGTTGCGACAGTATAATTTATTCTTTTACGGCAAATGACAACAATCACATAACCAAAAAGGAAATATGCAGGTTATTATAGGTTGCCTGCTGTACTAGAAAACAGTCAACTATGAGCCAATAAGTATATATTTATGCAACTTATTTAACAAAAATTCAGAGACTGTAGGCACATTTTTTATATTGAATATAATTACTTTAAGAAAATTGTAAGTACATGCTAAACTAGTTAGTTTATAATATTGCGTGCTCGGAATGTTACAAGTCACGAGACACAAAGCTAAAAGGTGATGTACAGCCGTACAGCTACTGCATAGGCGCAACCCTGGACATGATATTGCTGGAGCTGAGACTGAAACTCGACTGTTCGTCGCGGTAAGCGATGGGTAGCGCCGCTATGCGGACGGTGACCAAAGCTTTTCCGGTGCCAAAATGAAAACAGTGGCTGCTGAGCTGAGTGGCAAAAAGTTTTGCGTGAATGGCACCGAACCGAAATAGTATTTTTAGCGATTCAATAGATTTTATTGGTGAAGTATCGTAAAAGTACGCAGAAGATGAAAATGTATTAAAAGCAAAACACATAATATATTGCGGGGTAACGTGTGCTGACGATAGTACTACAAATATTCTTCGTGCTTTATACAATTAAGCAACTTTGTACGCGGAATTCCGCACGAAATAAAAGTGCAAATTATAAAAGTTGTCATTGCAAAAAGCTGGCTCAAATGGAAAATACATTTTTAATGCAACATGTACCATGTATGAATGGATGTATCATTTGTAGAGAATTGAAGCTGTAATTTTTTTAAATTTGTTCTTTTAATGATTCCGCAAACACTTGTTTCAACATAATTATGAAATTTTTCATGAAAAATTAATTAATATTAATCGACAACTTGGAAAGTTAATCTAAAAATTTTTGTGATCGATCGAGACAAGCGATCATCTTTTTTTATCGCCGGATTAAAATTGTCACACGGTAATAATATATCATTACAGATAAAAAAAAAAAATGATTTGTTTTCCAAAGTAATTTTATCAATCTTCAATTTTTGATATTGCGATTTCGAAAATCGAAACATCTCGTGAAAACACCACTTGCAACGGGGATAATATGTACACGTAACAGCCTTGAAATTAATTCCAGGCAAACTTTATCAATTTCGATCCAAAAACATTCCTCCGTATACACACAACGAAGCAATCCAAGCTATATACTCGAGCGTTGTTTTGCGCGTTGCGAGATCGTGCATAATATATATCCGACATCGAGCCGAGCAACTTTGAAACGCGTCAGCGGAAAATAGTTCGGCCTCCGCGTGGCGGGGATCGAGCAAGTTTATCAATTACTCGATTCGGGTAGAAATTAACCGAGATACCGCCTAATTCCTAATAATACTCGAAATTCCACGGCAAACGCCACAGCGCCCTTCGCTGGAAATTTTCAGCTCCCGCGATATCGTCTCGTATCGTTTACGTTCCATTATTTTTCTGCCTTCCACTGAATTGCGTAATCTTCGGGGCTCGCGCGACTCTTCCGCGATTAGATAAAAACTTTTTATCGATTAGAGCGGCTATTTCGAGAAAGCGGAGCATCGGCTGTTGTTTGTTCCATTGTTTCCGCCGCGGCGAAACTTTCTCTCGAATGTAAAAGTTCCTATATCAGTTCGGGAATTAAAAAGCTCATTAAGCGCAGCCCAAGCGCTAAGTCTAAGCGGACGAGGCACCTTACACTCTTGTCGTCAGGCATCCACGGAATATTTTCCGCGGCTCCTCGAGTGTGTATTTGTCCCGCGAGCAGTCTATATTTTCTCCCGTGAATTTTGTTTACCTAGATAAAAGGAGGGTAAAAAATTCCTCTCGCTATCTCCCGATAATAATGAGCAACGGAACGAAGAAGCGCGCTCGTCTCACGCGCCGCGATATATACCCAGCTTTGGGGAATGTTCCGTTATCGATCGTTTAGGAGGGATCGCCGGTTTTTTTCGTTGACCCCATGACACGCCAGCAGCCACGGTATCTCGTGCGTTCCCTCAGTCAGCCGACAGCCTCGAAGCCTTCGTCGTCGTCGCGTATCGGCCGATTGATGCAGCAGCCCATTGGCAGATGAGTCTCCTCCGAGGATTCGGGCAGCCGCTGCCGCTGCTGTCCCGCGGCTGGGCGGGCTGCAGGCGGCCCAGCTGCCGATGCATCAGTGTACGTTTCGCACATACGCTTATACATATGAATAAGCCTCGCGTCAGATAAGCCAGCCACGGCAGCCTTTTACATTTATCTTCGTCCGCGCGGGGAGTCTCGCCTTCATTCCTGCTCCGATATCCGCGATGGACGAGGGCAAAGTAAAATCGAGCGCGCAGGGTAAGTTACCCCCGAGCACCCCGACTAATACCGCGCCTGCTTTCAGAAGTCCAAGGAGAAGCAGCTGCTCAAGAAGTATGAGGTAAGTGGTAATACGAGACGCTCTCTCGTAGGCTCTGGACGAGCTCCAACTCGGAAATCTGTAACGTTTGCAGCAGGTGCTGCGCGGCAAGGTGATCGCCATCCGGCGCGAGGACCAGTCGGTGTGGGAGCGGCGGGCGCCTCTCGCCCCGGCCAACGTGCGCCGCCTGGTCCGCGCCGGAGTTAAGGTGATCGTGCAGCCCAGCAACCGGCGCGCCTACCCGACCCAGAAGTACCTGGCTGCGGGGGCCGCCGTCCAGGAGGACATCAGCAGCGCCTCGGTCATCTTCGGCGTTAAGCAGGTGCCGATCGACCACCTCATCCCCAACAAGACCTACTGCTTCTTCTCGCACACGATCAAGGCCCAGGAGTCGAACATGCCGATGCTCGACGCCATCCTCGACAAGAACATCCGCCTCCTCGACTACGAGAAGCTCACCGACGACAACGGGCAGCGCCTCGTCGCCTTCGGCAAGTACGCGGGCGTCGCCGGCATGGTCAACATCCTCCACGGACTCGGGCTGCGCCTCCTCGCCCTCGGACACCACACCCCCTTCATGGTACGCGCCCAAAATCCCATATCATAATCCGCTCGAAAATCTAATCCAAACCCAATTGCAGCACATCGGGCCCGCGCACAACTACCGGGACTCGGGCACCGCGCGCCAGGCCATCCGCGACGCCGGCTACGAGATCGCCCTCGGCGCCATGCCCAAGTCCATCGGCCCCCTGACCTTCGTCTTCACCGGCAGCGGCAACGTCAGCCAGGGCGGCCAGGAGGTCTTCCAGGAGCTGCCCCACGAGTACGTCCCCCCGGAGATGCTGCGCAAGGTCGCCGAGCACGGCGACACCACCAAGATCTACGCGTGCGAGGTGCGCCGCCGCCACCACCTCGAGCGCCGCGACGGCGGCGGCTTCGACCCCGAGGAGTACGACCAGCACCCCGAGCTCTACGTCTCCTCCTTCAGCCAGCGCATCGCCCCGTACGCCTCCGTGATCGTCAACGGCATCTACTGGGCCGTCGACTCCCCCAAGCTCCTCACCATCCCCGACGCCAAGAACCTCCTCCGACCCGCCTACGCCCCCTGGCTGCCCATCAGCGTCGGCGCCCCCGGCCTGCCCCACCGCATGCTCGCCATCTGCGACATCAGCGCCGACCCGGGCGGCAGCATCGAGTTCATGAACGAGTGCACCACCATCGACACCCCCTTCTGCCTCTACGACGCCGACCGCAACAAGGACACCAAGTCCTTCAAGGGCCCGGGCGTCCTCGTCTGCTCCATCGACAACATGCCCACCCAGCTGCCGCGCGAGTCCACCGACTTCTTCGGCGACCTCCTCTTCCCCTACGCCCTCGACATCATCCAGTCCGACGCCCGCCGTCCCCTCGAGGAGCACGCCTTCACCCCCGCCGTCCACGGCGCCATTATCGCCTCGAACGGCCGCCTCACCCCCGGCTTCGAGTACATCCAGGAGCTGCGCCAGCAGAACAGCTGCCGCTCCCGCCACAAGGACGGCCAGGCACCCGCCACCAGCAGGTCCGTCCTCGTCCTCGGCGCCGGCTACGTCTCGGCGCCCCTCGTCGAGTACCTCCACCGCGACGACACCCTCCGCATCCTCGTCGCCTCGCAGCTGCGCGACGAGGCCGAGGCCCTCGCCAATCGCTACCCGGGCGTCGAGCCCTGCTTCCTCGACGTCGCCGAGGGCAGCCCCGAGAGCCTCGCCGAGCTCGTCGCCGCGGCCGACGTCGTCGTCTCCCTGCTCCCCTACGGCCTCCACCACCTGGTGGCGCGCTGCTGCGTCCAGGAGCGCAAGCACCTCGTCACCGCGAGCTACCTGAACGAGCAGGTGCGCGCCCTTGGCCCGGAGGCCGAGGCCGCCGGCATCACCATCCTCAACGAGGTCGGCCTCGACCCGGGACTCGATCACCTGCTCGCGCTCGAGTGCCTGGAGGAGCTGCGCCAGGCGGGCGGCCGCGTCGAGTCGTTCGTCAGCTGGTGCGGCGGCCTGCCCGCCCCCGAGTGCTCGCGCAACCCGCTCCGCTACAAGTTCAGCTGGTCGCCGCGCGGTGTACTCCTCAACACGCTCTCGCCCGCCAAGTACTACCACCAGGGACAGGTGGTGGAGATCGCGGGCGGCGGCGACCTCATGTCCAGCGTGCAGCCGCTCGACTTTCTGCCGGGTTTCGCGCTCGAGGGATTCCCCAATCGGGACAGCACGCTCTACCGCAATCTCTACGGGATACAGCAGGCGGAGACGGTGCTGAGGGGCACGCTGAGATTCCGCGGGTACTCGGACACGGTGCAGGGCCTGCAGCTGCTGGGACTCGTCGATCCGAACCCGCACCCGGCGCTGCACCCCGGCGGACCAGAGATCACTTGGGTGAGTTTTCGATATACTTTCGTATACTTTGATGCACTGCGGTACCTTTCAAATCAATTCTGTATGATGCAGTTTGAAACGCGTTGATGCATTTTGAAAGACTTGAATACACTTTGATGCAATTTCATTGAAAATAATAAAATGAAAATGTGTCTAAATATATTAAAGTGCATCAAAGTGTATCAAAATGTATCAGTGTTAAAAAATTGGTTCGAATTGTAACACTTTAATACATTTTTAATCTGATACCCTTTCATATAATTGGATACACTTTGATGCGCTTCGAATTTCTGTTGGGTATGTCAACTCAACTGGAAAATGTATCAAAGTGCATCAAATAAAAATCAAAGCATTTATTTTCACTTTATTATAATTTTCAAAGCGTGTCAAAATGCATATCAAAGCGTTGAAAAATTGGCCAGAACATTTTAATACACTTCGATAATCCACTTCGCGAGGCTGTGCACAACGTTCCGTCAACCCTGTCTTTGTTTTTTTTTTCAGCGCAACCTGGTCTGCAACCTGCTTGGCCTGGCGAGCGACGACATCTTCTACGAGAATCTCAAGCAGAAGCTGGCCGAGCGCCTGGGCTCGGAGCAGCGCGCCCTGGCCATCGAGGAGCTGGGCCTGCTCGACTCGGCCCCGGTCCTCAAGCTCAGCTCGCCGCTCGACTCGCTCAGCCACTACCTGTCGCGCAAGCTCGCCTACGATAAGCACGAGCGCGACCTCGTCGTCCTCAGGCACGAGCTCGGCATACGCTGGCCGGACAATCGGCTCGAGGAGCGCGGCATCAACCTCGTCGTCTACGGCGACGCCAAGGGACACTCGGCCATGGCCTGGACCGTCGGCTACCCCACCGCGATCGCCGTCAGGATGCTGCTCGACGGTAAGAGCTATTGCACCCTCAGGGGGGTTGAACGCTTACTGTTACGATTTTAAAACTGGAACTTTTCTTTTTCGCAGGGGAGATCCAGCAGCGGGGCGTCCTCCTGCCGTTCGCGCCCGACATTTACCGGCCGATGCTCGCCCGCCTCAGGGCCGAGGGCCTGCAGTCCTTCGAGACCTCCAGGTGGCTCTGAGTCGCGGCCCTCGACGCAGGGGACGCGCGCGACTTACAGTACAAAGCAATCTGTATTATTGTAAAGCGTGGAAAATATATATATATATTATTATTATTATTATGTACATTTTTAGTAAAAAAAAAAAAAGAGGAATGGAAAAATAAAGAAGACGAGCCTTCATCGAATTTCATTTAACATTTATTGGTAATAGCAGTCCGTCGTGTGGAAAAAAGCCCAAGTATTTTCCTGCCTCCCCCGTTCGGATGAAATTCGATATATCGCCAACAGTAGTATTTTTTTATTTATTTTTTTTTTATTTAAGTAACTCGTTAATTAATTATTTGCTTATTCAACGATACTCGTAGAAAGTAATACTTTTCTGCCCTCTTATATATATATATATATATATATATATATATATCGCGTGCATGCCATACGACAGTTGTACATTGCATCGAAGAAAAAAAGGACAAAGACGGAGGAGAGAATATATATATATAATGCAGTCGAGAAAAAGAAAAACGGAAATAGTGCTCGAGAAATCGCGACGGAGGTGGGGGTGGCAAAAAGTTTGTATTAGCAGCAGCCTGCCGGTCGGGGTGAATTCGCGCGTCCATCGGACTATAACCGGGGCGGATGCAATCAGGAAATGAAAACCGAAAACTCGTCAGCTCCCCGCTTTGACCCTTCGCTCGTTTCCTCTTTGAGCCCTTTTTTCTTTTGACATCTGTAAAATTCGCACGCACGTCGTCGCTTACCGCGTTTGCGCGGATACTCGTTAATTTCGTCGGCTCTCCTCAATTGACTAAAGTATATGCAATGCTTTTACTCGACTTTTTTTTTAATAATCCATCGGCTAGTTTTGCTTCTCTTTACGCTATAACGTTTACAATGTTCAATCCTACGGAGAACTAAGTCTAATTCTCAATTTTTTTTTAATTCGAGTCGCTCCTCTCGCTAATTATTTTTAGGAAGCCGAGTCTCTCTCTAGTTTTATACTAAAACAATTTGGAGAAATGAAATTTTTTTTTTTTTTTTTTTTATACACCTCTTCGAAGTAATCTGCGGCGCTAGAACACATTGTCAGCCAACTAATTTACGGGCACCCTCGAGCTTTTTTAGTTCGGAGAATCGAAAGGACCATTTTTATTACACATAATAGCTTTGTCTCGCGATTGTCTCGCGAAAAGAAACCCCCGACGCTCTTTAAAAGTTATTTTTTTTTCAATAAAAAATCGATTATAATAAAATTTCAACCCCCTTCATTTTACCCATATAGTGATCCACTGAAAATTGATAGGTGGGCAATTATAAAACGTCGCTCTTAAATAGATTCGCGGTTTGGTAATTCACTTTGACTTAAAAGACTTTCAAAATTATTCGACGCCCCGTTCTTTTGTTTTATTTTTTTTTCAAAAAATTTGTACAAGTTATAAGAGTGTGGCAAAAATTGTGCACCGTCCATTAAAAATTTATTACAGTAAAATTTCATCATAAATTTCCAAGTAAATCGTGTATACAAGAATTGCTTGCCGCCCCTCTTACATTTTTTTCAAACCCCCTTTTTTACTTAAGACAGTAGTACCATGTAGAAGAAAATCCCGCCTGCCCTTCGCTTGCTAACCGAGAACCGGACAAATTATTCGCGCGTGCAATTGGAACAAAAGCGTATTATTTCATTTTTTTCCCAGGTCTTTTAATCGATATACCCGACTATTGCCAAGAATTTTTTCCGCTCGATCTAATCGCGTTGTTATTGAAATTTTTTTAGTTTCTACGTCGCTCTCGCCTCTTTCGATTACGCGATGAACCGTCGACGTTTATCAATCATCAAAATCAAGATGAACTTACGTACGCAAACAAAGAGAAACTCCGCGACGATCTTTTTTTTGCGTTTTCGGCCTCGACGGGGAGAGAAAAAAGTACGAAACAGCGTACAGGTACTTGAGCGCACGATTTCAAAAGTCCTTTTCCACGAGTACGTAACGCGAGCAAGGGGGGGTGGGTAGGGGCGAAGAACGACTCGCGCGCTTTTCTCTCTCTCTCTCGCGCGACGAGCGCGTCGAAGCGTTCACGAGTATACCTCTACGACGGGCTTCACGCGCGCCCACTTTCTCGCGGTACGAATTTTCCCCCCGTCGTTCAATTAAACGCCCGTTGCTCGCCGCGGCGATCGAACAGTTTTTTTTTTTTTTTTTCACAGAGGACAAAACGCCGGGTAAACGAGAAAGAAACGGCGGGCGTCGAGTTCCCATTGTTTCCGGCGGGCGCGAAGCACGCGGCGCACTTGTAAATTGTGAATGAAACTCGACGCGTCTCGAGAATGCGCCCGAGATTTCGTCGCGAGGGAAAACCGCGCGCGAGGGCGGGGGCAGACGCGAGTGCTCGAGTTTAATTGTTAATTATTTCCATTTCTCTCTCTCTCTCTCCTTTCCACCCGCTGCTTCGCGCGTTTCGCACTCGCGAGAGCCGCGGACTTTTTTCTTTTTCACACCCCCGAGAAAATTCGACGGCCCCGCGGACAACGGAGCTTCGAGAGAGACGGCGGATTGAAAGTTTGATCGAAGCGGTGGCGAAAAGAAAAAAAGAAAAGAAAACGGTAACCATGGCCACCTTGGCAACGGCCGAGCATCTGCGGGTTTTGGAACAATGGAAGCGACGTCGCGACGGGCGGTGTATGGCGCGAAACGAGCGGATCGGACTTGATTTTGATGATTGCAAGGTACGTATACGTATACATGTATACATGCATGTATACATCTATCAAAGTGTCACTTTAATTGATTACCGGGGGATTTCGAGAAAGTTACAATAATGACGTACACGCCTAAAGAGGAAAAAATCGCTTCCGATCGTCGAAAATTATAAGCGGCCTTGGGATCGACTCGCGTCGACTACGTACTTTTTAGTTATGCGCAGAGTCTAAGATTGTTTTTTTTCTTTTCTTTTTTCTTTTTTAGGTAAAAAACCGGCGATCCTAGAATTTTGATTAAACTTTGTTTACCCTAAATAGTGTGTGAAACGGAGTAAGTGACAGTGTTCAGGCATTTTAGATTACGAAGAACAAAACGCGCGCTGTGCGAGGGCGTACAGTGGTTAAATCGTCGCAAAAGTGACTTTTTTTCAGTTTTTTTTTTTTTTTTTTATTCTTTTTTTTTTAATTAAACGGTATATATACCCTTACGCGAAGATATCGACTTTACATTAATAAAACTAGCTTGGTGTTCTTCATTGTCATCGACGATTGAAATTGATTTGGTTTTCTTCCCATTTTTTTTTCTCTCTCTCTCTCTCCAGTTTCAGCGTTCGCGTTGCGCGGCGCTCTCGTTTTTATTGAATTCACGATCGTCTACGATTTATAGTATAGAGTAAAAGTACTGCTCTCTAAATACAAACAACGAATGATAATATTAAAAACGTCGTCTAAACAAACGGTCAAAAGAATATATGCATTCAGAAGTGGTAATATATTGTCCATCTAGTCGCTACTAAGAATAAAGTAAGAGAGAGAGCATGTATAACAAGTCGCTTGGAATGCCGCAGAGTCCCTAATTATAAAATGATGAGATCGCTCAAAAAATTGTTCTAGTTTCTTTGTTAAATAGTGATATTATTAGTAGTAATTAACGTGCTTAATCAACTAGCTACCCTGACGGCGAACTTTACAAAATTGATTTTTTTCCTATTTGAATTCCTCGATTCATTGATTTCTTTTTTTTTTTTTTCTCTTTCAACAAGGAATAATAATATATGGCTAGTGGCCGCGCCTAATCGACCGAGTGTCTTTTTTTCTTCCTTTCTTTCTCCGCGACAAAAGTGGTGAACCGGCCCGCGACGCATATTTCCGAGATTCCGTCATCAGATCTTTCTTCCCCCCCGAGCCTTTTGGAACACTTTTTTCTCTTTTGCTCGCGGTATTCCTTATATAACCTAGAAAGTCTCAAACGACGACTGCCGACTGCGGAGCGCATCGTTTCGTATTGTGTATATCCTCTCTCGGCTCGAAACTTTTAATAGCGCGCAAAGCTATATCCGACCGCGGACGAGAGAGAGCCTTCCCTCGCGGCCTCGATGCGAGGAGGAAATTCCATTTCTCCCTTCTGACCCTCGAAAAATTCGCTGATAAAAAATCATGGTCGCCTGCGTCTCTCCTCTTTACATTATACGTGTATGCGGTAGAAAAAAGGAGCGAACAATTTAGCCTGGGTAACGCGGGACCGAGAGCGTCTGTCTGGGGGTGAGTATAATTTTGGAGAAAGAAGCCGCGCCGCGCGAATCGAAGGTCTCCCTCGCGTTCCTCCTCGCACGAGGTTCGCGCGCCGCCACTCGTCTGTATCTCTTCGGCGTTTATAATTACAAACCACTCGCAATGGATATAAACCGCCCAGTGGAAGATTCGTATTTTTCGAATATAAGAATTGAACGCGATATTGTTTTTTTTTTTTTGCTTATGTCGATACTACAATATATTGATATTGCGCCGTCTCGTTTTGAGCCTCCGCCGACGAGGCTCGCCCTATGACCCTTCTCTCCCTCGGAGATATATCGCACTTCTTGCAGTTATTGGACGCTCTTGGATTCACAGCCAGGCGTAGTAATGTATACGTTTAAGGTAGTAACGAATAATTCCTAATTTGGATTTGGCACATTGTTTGTTTTTTTTTTGTTTTTTTTTTTTTGTTTTTTTGTCGAGTGTCGTCGTCGTCGTCGTCCCCGCGTAGTTTAGCACAGCAGCGAGGATGAGGCCTTGGCCGCGGCGGCCTGCCTCGGGCGCAGCTCCTGGTAAGGCGGCGGCGACGGCGACGACGAGGAGAAGGTCGACCAGGTGGCCGCGGACTGGCCGGTCGTCGTCGCGGCGGATCTCCCGGTCCGAGGCGTCGCGCCCGAGCCTTTGGCCCGCTGCTCCTCGCATCAGAGCTCGCTGTCGAACATGGCGAGGGAGCGGGTGATCACCTCGTCCTTCAGGCAGCTCTCCATGAACTCCTCGATGGTGATGACGCCGTCCTGATTGAGATCGAGCTTGCGGAAGACCCTGTCGAGCTGCTCGCGGGCCTGGCGCTCCTCGGTCTCGCGGTGCTTGCGGCCCATCAGCTCGTGCACCGCGCTCACCACCTCGCCGAGCTCGCCGCGGCTGATGCAGCCGTCGCCGTTTATGTCGTACAGCTTGAACGTCCAGCGCAGCTTCTCGTAGATGCTGCCGCGCAGCAGCGTCGACAGCGTCACCAGCAGGTCCTTGAGGGGGGGGAGGAGAAACGAAAGCGAGAGCTTAGAAAAGCGAGCTTGATGAATAGAGGCACACACTATATTGGTATACTCACCCTGAAGCTGATGGCGCCGTTGCAGTTCACGTCGAACGCCTTGAACACATAGTGGGCGTACAGGCTCGAGTCTGTCAACACATTTTTGTTCGCATTTTCATTTCAGAGTTTAATGTGTGTGTGTGTGTGTCAGCCTATAGAACCAGCCGAGGTAACTTAATACTCACTGCCGTGCGGGAAGAACTTGGCGTAGATGTCCTTGAACGAGTCCTCGTGAACGACGCCCTCGGGACACTCCTGCAACAGAAAGCGAAAGATCCCCGATCAGCAAGATGCGCCTGCCAAAGACGATACCCGACTACATCTTCGAAGCCTACAAGTAATATACGCGCCTAACCGCGACCCTCCCTAAGCGACACCTGACCATTTCATCATCGCAGGTGCTCCGAGGAGACGACCCAGCTGCCCAACGAGCTCAACCGCACTCTGCGCTCCGAGGACGAGCACTGGGACGACCGTCTGCCCGCCGAGCTCAAGATCCAGGCGATGAACGTGATCGCGCGCAACTGGGCCCGGCGTCCCCTCCTCGCCGAGCTGCCCCCCTACGCCGACTTCAGCTACCTCTTCGAGACCCTCCCCGTCGACCTTCCCTTCGAGCTCGCCATCGCCCGCATCAGCTGCCAGCAGTTCTGGGAGCGCCTCGCCGAGAGCCGCTGGCAGTTCAACGACCCGGCCGAGTACGGCGACTGCTGGCTCCGCCTCTACTGCGAGCGCCACGTCGCCGAGCTCCTCGAGGAGCTCGACCCGCGCTACTTCGACTCCGAGCGCGAGCAGCTCGAGGCCACCCTCCGCCTCGTCAGTCCCCACGTGCGCCGCCTCAGGCTGCGCCAGCTTCGTCCCTTCCGCCAGGAGCTCCAGCTGAGCGCCCCCGAGGGCCCCGCCGACGAGGACTACGAGGAGGAGCAGCAGCCCCCCGTGCTCTCCCTGCCCCCGGTCCACCACCTGCCGCTGGACGCGGTGCTGCGCCGTCTGCCCCTCCTCGAGGAGCTCTCCATCAACATCGGCATGATACGCTCGGTCGACGGTAGCGAGTGGCGCGACTACGAGTTCTCCGTCGAGGACGCGATGCACCTGGCCCGCGGGGTCAAGGGCCTCGATCACCTGCGACGCTTCGCTCTGACGCGCAGCCAGCTCGATCAGCCGAGGTGCGCCGCCCTCCTCCACGGCCTCGTGCTCAACCTCAACGTCGTCGAGATCGACCTGTCGCACTGCGCCCTCGGTAACGAGGGCGCCCACGCCGTCGGGGCGTTTCTCAAGCAGCGGCGCAAGCTCAAGGCGCCGGGCAGGCTGAGGTCGATCAAGCTCGTCAACAGCAACGTCGGCGCGGACGGAGTGGCCGGGCTGGTCTGCGGGCTGATGGGCGAGCCGGAGGGCGAGCCGACCGCCGTCACGAGCATCGATCTGAGACTGAACCCGCTCGGCGATCAGGGAGCGGTGCATATCGCTGCGAGTACGACGCCTCTTTTTTTGCCCGAACGACTCTGGGGTTTAGAGCTCTATATCGGTACGGTTACTTGTGTTCGCAGTGCTGCTGAGGTACACCGTGATCGAGGAGCTGAACATCGCGACCTGCGGCATCTGCGGCGACGGCGGGATGAACCTCGCCGAGGTCCTCGCCTCCGGCCGCACCAAGTTCACCGATTTGCGGATCGACTGCAGCAACAACGAGTTCGGGCCCATCGGTGCGACCTATTAGCCTCGGCTTTGAGCTTGCGCCAATATTCTGCTCAACCTTGCCCACTGCTCTCTTTTTTTTTTTCAGTCGGCGAAGCCTTTGCAATCGTCGCCAAGGCGTGCCGCGCCATTACCGGACTCGACGTGAGGATGTGCGGCTTCCGCAAGGAATCCGAGTACTCGATATCCGAGAGCATTAACAGGTAGGAGAGAAGCGAGTGCGGAAACGAGCCGCGGGCTTGGATCGCCGCCAGATCTCTCTCTCTCTCGCGGGTTTGATATAATTAACGGTTACTTCCTGACGGCGGGCGGGGAGGGGGAGTGGCGTGCAAACAAGGACGCAATGTTTTGCCACTGTAATAGATTTCGGCGGCTCGCGAGAATTTAAATAGTTTCTAATTGATAGAGGTTTGGCAGCGACACGCTTCGGAAAGCCCAAGCGCTCGTTAAACGTTCGCGGGCTTTAGCTTTTTACACACGGCGAAGATGAGGCTGAATAAATTAAATCAATTTCGTTTTTTTCGATTATCACATTATTCGGTCGTAGGAGCGCTTGAGTTTTCGAGCAGTCTTGAATAAAGTAGTTTAGAATCGAAGCATGCAAAATTATGATCGATCGAATACAACGTTAAATGTGACAAAGCTGGACTTGGGATTCAGATAAATAATTTGAAAATTATTTATAAATAATAATAAACGATTTATTACATTATATGTACAAGAATGAACTTTACATTTTAGTTTGTCAACTTTAAGAGACTATTCAAGTTTGCTCTTTTCATTTTCTTCAGAAATGTTCCTTTTCTTTTCTGTTGGATTTTCCTCGAGAGCCTTTTCTTCTGGATTCTGTTCTTTTTTTCTTTTCTTATTTTGATTTCTTTCTTTTTTGCTGGAGCTCCTTTCATTCTGAATTATTGTAGTGGACCTGGTTCCCGGACCCCAGTAAGCACTTGGATTGAGTTGAAAGCGAGTTAACCGTTTTTGTTGTGAATAAGGTATGGCATCTGTGTGTTTTGCAAATGAAATACTGGTTTCTGATTCTCCATTCAAAATAGCTAAGCCAACACTGTTTTCGCCAAACTTTTCCTTTTTCACTGGATTTTCTTTCTCCCAGGCTCTAACTATATCCCAAATAACTTGATTTGGTGCATCAGTTTTTATAGATGTTTTATTAGCATGCGAGTATGATACTTTGTAACCAGCATTGAGCAGAGCTGATCTAAATTGTACCATAGGAGGTACCTGTAATTTCACAAGAGACATTAATCTGTCAAGTTGATAGTACAAAGGAGTCTCCAATTCTTCGTGTATTAAATGTAGAACACCTTGAATCCTTCTGATTGTTTTCAAAGCTTTCAAATTATTCTCTTCTTTGCTGTCAATTTCAGTTAAAACCTGCTGAATGAATGCTTTATCGTGTAGAGGGCCTATCCATATTGGACCTCCTACGTGATGCTTGTGTTTGCAAAATTGGCACAACTTATCAACAGCTGGTACATGTGGTAATTTGTAAACATTGTTCAAAATCACAGTACCCAAAGGTTGGATTGTTAAGCTTTCACACCCTGTGCATTGATACAATAATCCTAAATTGCTTGTATTGCGTTTACACGATGCCTGGCTTGTATGTATTTTCACAAAAACTCTTATGTAAAAGTCAACACTTATAGAAAGCACTGGTGTAATAACCTTGCCGTAGCGTGCAGCATGACTTGCTATGTGCTGTAGCAAAATCCTTAAAGCTATTTCGTGGCAAGCTTTAGACTTTAGCGAAGTAGCACCATATTTTACGTAACAAGTTTCAGGTGAATTTCCAGCTAAAACTGCCATGTCAGTAGCAGTGACTAATAAGAGTCCATTATCCTTGATGCACTGTACAGCTCCATCCAGAAAAATTGTTGGACAACCGTATGGGTCCAGGTCAACAACGTCAAACTTGGTTTTTCGATTCTGGTACATTACCATAGTGGCATCGTCATTGTGTGGGGTAACAATATCTTCAACTTTGTTATAAATCACATTCTTCTTGATAGCTTCCACAGCTCTGGTAGAAATATCATTTGCCAGCACTTGACTAATTCCTGGAACTTCTTTTGCATATCTTATGCTGCGTAGACCGGTTGCAGAAAGAGCTTCCAAAACTCTAAGACCCGTCTGCGAATTTTCTTGCTTGGCACTTGAATTTTTACAACTATTTTGACTCTGTTCTTTGGAGTACTGAGACAACAATGCTATGCTCAGATCTCTATTAAACTCTTGCACGGGATTGTAAAATATATTTTTCTTGTCTAAAATTATTTTGGCCTGGCCCTCCTCCAAAAATTTGGTTTCTTGCTCTTCCTGCTCTTCCTGCTCTTCAACCACCGACTTACTGTCCATGTTTATTTAAAGCGATTTGCTGCAGATTCAAGTGTTTTCTTAACCTAAGTGACAAACGTGCAACCGGCACACCACATTTCCGCATAGACTATACCGCGATACTTGCAGGAGTTCGAGAGTATTGATTGATAAGTTAAAGTTAGGTTAAGTTAGGCCAACACTACTGACGCGAAATTTTAAACTGGCTGAATTGTACAGTTACTCAATTGTCAGCTGGAAATTGAAAGAAACAAATATATATTAATGAAAGTGATTAATGAATAATAAGAACGACAGTAAAAGCTTGGAAAAAAAAGCTTGAGAGGAGAGCGTGATAATATTCGAAAAATTCAATGCCCAATTAAAGTTTCCAAGTTCGTAAACGTGACATGTAAAAAATTAGCTCTAATATAAGCGGGATTGTAAAAGTGGGAAGCACGAAACGCGAGAGATAAGAGAAACCGACGATATGTAAATTTTGGCGAAATTAAAAACGGAAGAGATATGGAAGCTTTAATAAAGAAACCGACAGAGATGGAAAAAAATACTTTACGATAATGGTCAGAAAATGGGTCGACTCGGTTTAAAGCACGAAATAAGCTGTATCAGCAAATTTAAAGGGCTCGAACAAACAAAGCTGTAAATCATGCTAACTCATTCTTTTAATGGGACTGGGAAAATAATTTTTCTATTTAAAACTTGAAACAATCGAAAAAAGGAAAATAAGAAAAAAAAGACGGCGATAAAAAATGAATCTAATTTTCCATTCCGTTCGACGGGCTCTGCGCAGCCCTCCTTTCTTTTTCACTCGCGAAAAAATTCAGTGCCCGAAAAAGCTCGAATCCGAGGCGCAGGCGGAATACAAGCGCGCACATCGGCGTGCAATATTAAAGAGTTGCCCCGCGGAGACGAGACGGCAAGAGCGAATACTGCGGAAGTGAAAAGTAAGAAGGCGGCACGAGTTCAAGATAAGTTTCGCCCGCCGCCGCGAGAAACAATTGACGCCGAGAAGAGGCGAGGGAGAGAAATGGTTGGACAAGAGCCACCGGCGGAGAATTGCTTCTCCACGTGCCGCCGTTACTGCGTCGCTTGCTCGTTTATTTTTTTTTTTTCTTCCTTTTTTTTAGACAAATTTCAAACTAGTGCTTACAATATTGCAACGTTATTTTAATGACGTCTTTGTTCGAGTGATCGAGGAAGGCAATTAACACTTTCGAAGTTTGACTGTTTGAAATTAGAATCGTAAAGTTTGATTTTTGTATACCTTTGGAACAAAGATTGATTAAAGCTTTTCTGCCTTGCAGAAATCGTGTTGCCGTGGCAAAGAAGGAAAAAATAATCGAAGAAGACGATTTGCCGCGGCCGCCACTTCCGAATCTCATTGCACCGCTCAAGTACCTCGTACACCAAAGAACTCTCGAAAAGGAAGAGGAGAGCGCCACGTCATTCGCAACCGAGAGAACCGGTAAATTTTAGCTTTCCAAAATTTACGAATAAATGAGAAAGAAGCTTTTGGCAGCTTGTAAATGCGAAACCGATTATGTTAAGCAATTGCAATACAGTCGCTTTAAAAAGTGGGTCGATTCGGAAATTCATTCATCGATTTTGCCCGTAGTAAAATTTCAATATTGAAAAGAGATACAAGTTGAGCGAGTTCTAGATACTGTTATACCCGATATATCTGTAAGCCTCCGACCAAATACTCTACTTTTTTAAATTGATCAATACGTTCGAAAGGAGCAAATTCAAATGGTAGATTTCAATTTTGAATCTTTATTTTTTTATTTTTTTCCACTTGAGAAATGTAGATTACTTTTTTATAAAGCGGTTTTTTAATAATATAATTGAAGGTACAGACAGTGATTTTATTGTTAAAGGTGAATTTGAGATTGACAAAAAAAAAAACACGTTATTAACTTTAAATTGTTTTCTTTTATTTCGGATATAAAGACTTCACGGAGCAAAGTAAGAAATTAATATATTTTTATCTTCGATTTCACAGCACTGACGTACTCCGAATACAACGAGGAACAATACGAGGACGAGGAGAAGATTGATCAAGACTGAGTTTCGATTGCACTTTCGAAAATTGCCGTCTGTAATTAATTTGAAATAAAAGAACTGATTAAAATCCCCGAACGAGCCCGGAGAGTCGTTGCTCGGCGTCCTCGATCAATTTTCGAAGACAGCGCAATAAAATGTTCTACGATCCACTTAAAAAGCGAGAACTCCGAGGGTAAAGGTTATATTTATAGGACGACTTAAACAAATCCCTTCTACTTCGACGCGTCTGCGAAAGTTTTACTCCCGCTTTAGCAGTCGGTGGCTATAAAAGACACTTGAGGCAGTTTCCGAAAGGCTTCCGCCCCTCCCGCGAGAGGATTATATCGGAAAGTGCACCTCCGCGTCATTAAGCAAACATTATCCCTAAGCTTACTTTCGCAACTATATATATATATATATATAAGCCGCGTCGGTCTCGAGTCGCAAAGAAAAGCGCTCCTTCCGCGTCGAACTCACCTGAAGCACAAAGCAGAGAGAAAAAAAACAATGAAAATCGTACCGCGAATTCGGAGCGGAAATCGAGAGAGCTGCACCGTCCCAACGGAGGCGCCCACGAAGCAACCGGTGAGTCCTACCGATGAGACAAGAAGAAAATTGGGTCGTCATGGAAGATGCAGGGGGAAGGTCATTGTCCATTTAAATCAGATCGATCCTCTAGCTGCTGAATGAACGAGAAAGAGAGTCTGCGCGTCTGCTTTTCTTTCCTCGACGTTCGTGACGTCACGCGAGGCAGAGGAGAGAAGAAATCGATAGAGCCCAGCAGCAGCAGCAGCAGCATCTCCGCCTTGCCGTGTCGCTCTCTCTCTCTCTTCCTTAAACATTCCGCGCGCTCCGTTTCCTCCCTCGCGCCGCTTTCGTTATCGGACCGCCGCGCGACTCGATATATTCTTTCGGGGGGAGGGAGGGAAGGAGAGACGTCGCGTGGAGCGGAAACGGAGCGCTAAATCAAGCCAGCGTGTGCGTGCGTGTGTGTGAGAGAGAGAGAGAGAGGTGCAGAGGTGCATGGCAAACGAGTGCAGCCGCACCGATCAATGCCACGTGCCGGCGGCTTCTTTTTTTTCACTCCCTCTCCGCGTCCAGGAGGGAATTTTCAATTGCAGCTTTCTTGGGGAGGGGGAGGGGGCGAAAAACGAGCGGTCCGATCGCGGAGTTGAAGGCCGATCGCTCCCTTAGCCTCCGTTTCGGAGCCCCCTCTATTTTTAGCCCTTTTATCGAGACCGCGGAAAACAGCCGCGCCGCGGTCTACAATAAGAGATGCTCGTGCCTATTTTCGAGTTTTAACGATAGGCCACGCGAGAGCGCGAGGCTCGTTATTCATCCGCGACGTGGGTAGCTCCGTGTGCGCGCGTTCCGCCACTGATATTCGACTATCGTTGCATAAATTCACACAGTGGAACGTGTATACCTCCTCCTTCGAGTTCCCCCACGTGGCGGTCCGAGTTTTTTGCACGCTCTTCCCGTTACTCTTCTCCTTCCCGTTTTTCGAAAAGAAAAAACACGCCCAGCCGCTTTCGAGAGCCGAAGAAGTATATAGGAAAGCGGCGATATATCGCAGCGCGCGCACACACCTGTTCGTCGCCCTCTCCGTCGCGGGAATTAGATTCGATTTCGTCGTTCCCGAGAGCGAAACTCGCTCGAAAAAAGCGGGTATAAGCAGCGGCGGCAACTACCCGCCCGCACTCGAGCCTTTGTTCGACTCGCGGCACATTGCACCACACCACCGTCGAGGGCACTTGTTCCTCTTTCAAAAGGCACGTCCGGCAAACTGGGCCGCCGACTCGGGGAATCGCGCCGAGAGCCGGGCCTAATTGATTGCCTTTTCAGAGGAAAAGAGGGAGGAGGAGGAGGAGGAAAAAGCGAGCGCAAAGTGCGGCCATTCAGTCTTTTTTCCTTCTTTCATTTTCTTTTTCTTTCTTAACAGTCGAGGAGCGGAGAGACGTGCCCCGCGAGGAGTAGGAGGATGAGCGCCGCGCGGTTATATATCTCTCGCGGCTGTATATACGCCTAAATGATGCAACGAGAGGAGAGCGCCGCGCCGCTCTGGAGGAGCGAACGCAGAGTGTCGAGGACTCTAAACGAAGAGGGCGGCCACTCCGCCGCCGCCGCCGAAATGAAGAAACTCCTTCGCGCTAAACGAGCCGGCAGCTGTGCACGGTTATCTCTCCCGAGAGGTCCTGCGGCGGAGACGACGGCCGACCGTAATTGCGCCCCTTCCACTCGGAAAAAGGCCGCCTCGGGGAACTCTCGCGCGCTGATCTATACATGCGCGCACGTGCCTCTGCGCTCTCGTAATGCGGGGAGATTAATGCGGCCCCCCTCCCCCCCGCAGATGGTTCTTTAATGGATCGCTCCTTCTCCCGGGCCGCCTCGCCATCCGTCATATAATTCCAGAGCGGGGGGAGGCCAATCTCCTCGCGGGATCGATGATAATACACGTCGCACTCTCGCGGGTGCCGCGCGCTTCGAGGCTTCTCTCTCTCGAGCGTCCGGCGGGGCGATTTCAGCTCTTTTCCTTCGCCCCCTCCCCCCGCGAGTCGATAAGCAATCGCGGAGAGAGATCGCGGATGAATAAGAAACACGTGCGTCTGCGCGCACGTCGGGCATGCGGCAACGGGAGGGGGTGTATTTGCGCATTGGCGCGAAGCCAGGCTATTTATAGGCCGGCACGTGCAAAGACGGGAGGATACCGCCGTCGGGCAGCGCGATTTTCACGAGATTTTTTCGCTCCGGACGAGGCTGCGGGGAGCCCCTCTCGTCGCGACCACCTGTGCCGCGCGAATCTTTCGTCGGCGGCAGGCGACCGGCGAGGAGCGCTGTTATTTTCGTTCTTTCGATTTATATATATATCGGGGCGGAGCCGAGCGGGCGGGGGGGCGTCGATCATTTTCCGCGTCGCGAGTATTTCGACGAAGCCCGCGCGCGGTTGGCTCCGCGCGGTCAATCGGCGGGGAGCGAAGGTGAGAGCGCGCGCGGAGCTTTCGTCTATCTCGGCGGCTATAAAGAAAGAGGTGGATGGACTCGTCGGAGTTGATCGATTCGCGCGACTCTTGTCTCGAGCGGGTGTATAAGCCATCGAGAGGCGGCACTCGGCGATTAGCGGCGAATGTATTGTAATAACGACGGGGGATCGCGGACGAAAGGGTCGGTGCGCGGGAGGTTCAACGGACGTGTCCGGGG